>APFE030354753.1:0-147211 GCA_000404065.3 Pinus taeda | reverse complement strand
CTTGATTTTTGTTGCCCCTGCCAACAGGTCTCCTTGAAACAAAATAGAGAGATCTCATTGAATTTGGTCTTCTTGAAAGACAGCTTTGAGCCCAGGAATTGAAGGACAATCCTTGGTCTCATGGCTTTCTGAGCAAATCGCGCATGTTTCTACAAATTTTGCATCCAAGGGGAATTCCCTTAGAGCATGTTTCTTCCTACATTTTGGACAAATGATTGCCAAAGCTTCAACTTCTGCTTTCTGCTTGTTTTATATATTAAGGGTGTCTAGTTGCTCACTAAGACTCCCTAAAATATCTGTTTTGAACTCATCAAGCATGTTGCCAATCTTAGCCCTACTCACTAATCCGATTGCAGATTTGTTTGCTCTAATGAGAGAAGGATCTCTAGGCCCTTTTCCAGTTTTAGATTTTCCCCTTGAGAGATGGACACATAGCTCTACTATATCATGAAGTGGAAGTTGAGATATATCTCCTTTCCCATCATATTCAAAATATCTATCCATTCATCTCTAATGGCTTTTAATAGAAGGGATTTCAAGGTTTCTTCATCTAGGTTACTCATTTTTTCTCTTTTGAGGTTGTATTGAAATCTTTCAAGTAGATCCTCCAAGTTTTCATCTTCTTTTTGTACCATTTTGAATACCTCATCCTTATGATTGGTGGGCATACAATAGTCCAGATATCTATCCAAAAATGTTTGTTTCATGTCATTCCAAGTCCTAATATATTGAGTGACTAATCCCATGAACCATTTTAGAGCAGCTCCCTTCAGTGTTGAAGGAAACAACTTGAATTTTTGAGCGTCTTCCATATAATCATAAGTTCGGCACACGACTTCAAACTCAAATAAAAATGTTTTAGGGTCCTCACTTCGCAACCCATAAACGTTTGGGAGGACAGATGGTGAGAATTTTTTCATTGTTGTTCAAGATTCCTCATCAACTATAGGAAATCCAAATGAGTTTTCTCCATCCTTGTTTCCCCCGTTGTTACCTCTACCTCCTCCATTGTTTCCTCCTCCTCTACCTCTACCTCTACCTCCTCCAAATCCGTTTACTACTTCTTCTGTCATGATAGCTTCCTCAGAGATTTCAGAGTCCTATGGTTCTTCTACTAATGGTGAACGAGGAGGAATTTCTCCCTCTTCTTCTTCAGGTGATTCTACTTCCTTGATTACAATGTGTTTTCCTATAGAAGTAAAGAAAGGGTCTTTCCCTAACTCAGATTCGGTGGATAATGTGGGAGAGTCTCCTAATTCAACTACTGCCTCTTGAATTCCAGGGATCCTAAGGCTAGGAGTATGAGTTGGAGATGTTGGAGGTGTATCTTTCCTATACCTTGGAGTAGATGGAGTTGTAAAAATCGAACTCTTGGCCCTAGCTATAAACCTTCCCCGAGAATCTCTTGCTCTATGCATGTCATTTTTATTTTCTTCAAGTTAGGTTAATAATTCTCTTTCTGACCTTCCAAATCACTCTAGGTGCAAGAAGAGAGAATACTCAAGAAATTACTGAATCAATAACTCTCTGTTCTGATCCTCGAAGTCACACTAGGTGCAAGAGGAGAGCATACTTTGAGAAATCATCAATTTTTACCTTCCTTGAAATATTCTTGTCTTTTTTATTAAGAAATTGGCTACCTAGTTTCACTTCCCCGGCAATGGCACCAAAATGTTTGGTCAATTTAGAGTGTCCTAAATTGCTATATAAATTTTCAATCCGGGAGTCGTAAACTGCTGAAGTGAAGTGCACTATATATGCAAGATAACCATTTTCTTATTTCTTTGTCGCTTTTAGTTTTTGATTTGTTTTTGGATTTATCTTCTTGTTGATTCCCTAATGTGAGATGGTAATTCTAATAATCAAGTATGGATAAAAGTATTCAAGGCAATGGTGGCCTTTAAAATAATTTCCAAACTTCAAAGTGTTCAAAAGGTTTTCAATCTTACAATGATGAAATCAAAATGTGCCTAGATTCTAATTAAACAAAATAGTGAACTAGTGACTATGAAACCCAGTATCCTTGCTGCTGTATAAAAAGGAAAAGACTGAACTCAAAGCAATTCAAAAAATGTAAGCAAAGTAAACTAAATCATATCACATCAACTCATTTTTGACCCCTCACCATTCAACTCGCTCTGGCTATAGGAGGTAATCATAAACAAATTGAGTAATCTGATATCTAAATTGCATCAAATAAAACTAAGATCAAACTACACATTCATCCTCCAATCCCTCACCATTCGACTCACTCTGGCTATAGGAGGTAACCGAAAATGATATGAGTAATCTAATCACTAACTTGCAAAATTAAATAAACTAGTATCAAACTATACATTCACACTCAATCCCTCACCATTCGACTCGCTCTGGCTATAGGAGGTAACTAAAAAATGATATGAATAGTTTAATATCTATCTTGCAGAAAAGTAAATGAACAAAGAAAAACTAAAAGAAATAAACAGTGTTGGAATTAGAAATAAGAAAACAAATCAGCAGAAGGATAATATAATTCCATCATGTCATTAGTAATCAAAAAGCTATATGAACTTGCCTGGGATTTCTATTAGAACCTGAAATGAAAACACTGATTAGTTGACAGTCAATTGAAAGCATAAAAGAAGCTATGGACAACAAACCACATAAATACCATGAGCAATGTAATATATATAGCAAACATCTATGGCATCAAGAGCGTAAATGAAGAAAACATGAAGCTATACAGTAACTACAGGACCTTGGTGTACAGGGGCCCTCTGCAACCTCAGCCAATCAGAAATCAATCACGGATTTGAACTCAAAAGCAGTGTCTTCTCATATATTGCAATACAATCATAAAATAAAGACTAAGTCACGGCACGATGGCTCATAAAAACAGTCAAGATTACATATCAAAAGCTAGCCTATACGCATACGAAGATGATTTATTTATAGCAGGAAATACATAACTAATTCCTAAGGTCTGCGCTGGTAGACAGACGCGTAGAAGATCATATTCGGAAATCTAGCAGCATGGTAGCTGTGGGAAATAAATCCAAGGATGGTGGTTTGTTAGATTCGGTTCACAGGTAGTCCCTAGGTGTTAGCACACCTCCTAATATTTAGGATCTTGCCACGCAATCCTCCTCGTGATGAAAAATAGAGTCCCGCCACTGCAAAACTCCTAGTGTTGACCACCGTTTGACTGGCTTTGACCGCGGGCTTCTGTGAGTGATTCGGCTGAACCAAGGGGACACGTTCCATGTCCACATCATTTGTATCTTGTCCATGTGGTTGGATTCTTCAGTAGACACCTGTAGCATAGACTTTAACAAAAAGGCTGCGGAAACTGATTCTGGCTGCGGAAAGTGACAAGATTCCACAACTGACTGAGCAAAAATATAAATCAAATAGCAGTCACAAGACATAGTTAGGAAACCATTTATATGCTCTTTTTAAACTAATATGCAATGATTTGATAGCTTGGAGGTTAAGGTAACTGGAGAAAAAGGCTAAAAAGGCATGTAGGGAAGATGTAAGTTTGGGACTCAACAGCATGTTCAACCCCAGTTGGACTTGCTTCTTGTCTTCGCCTTGGTGAGTGTTTTGAATGGGTTGGATTGCATGCATGCACTCGACAACATACATGCTACTAGATCCTTTGCATGTGATCAACAACACTACTCACCATGTTTTCTCTCTGTCAGCTGCTGGGATGGATCCTTAACTTGTATTGACGCAATTTCATCCGTGAGTGCATGTTGTTCCCATTGTTGTTCTTGTTCTTGCTGCAACTCATTGGACTGTCTGTGCAGCTTCATGTTCATCCTGCATTACTGATCCAGCACATGCAACTCCTTATTTTTTCCATCTTCTGCCTTCCCATGATCTTCATGTCGCATTGTCACTTCATAGCCTGAGTCTCCAAAGTTGCTTTCATTATCAATGGATCTACTTGATCTTGCATCTTTGCTCCACCTCTATGTTGTCAACAACCTTCCTCTTGCATTCGTTGCATTTGGTATGTTTCCTTCAGCTGTTGTTCATGATGTTACTCGTTGTGATCCTATTGCTTGATGTCCTTGTCCACGAAAAACTTGATGTCTTTGTGAGTAGGCAAGGTCATAGACACTTGATCGACTGCATCCCCAAGCGTGCTCTAAATGGAATCCTCGTCTCTGCACTCCTGGAAACCGTTATACCTGTACTGGTAAGAGGCATATGAACAACTGTGATACGTGGAGACATGGCAACACTCATAGAAAGAAATCTGTCAATCGAAAATCAAAATGAACATGAGAAATGACTTGTAACATACCTGAGTGAATGATTATGAAGGTTGTGAAATTTTGACCGGGAGGTCGGGAGACCGACTGCCAAGACTTATCAAGGCACAATCTGGGCTCCTGGGAGACTAGCTAACTGCTGGAACTATGAAATGTGCAATCCATATGGGCAGTTCACTACTTGGATTGCGCAATGTGCTCTAGCTAGGAAAGACTGTTGGCCCAGGGAAAAATTTGTGTAAATTTTTGGGCCAAGTAGCCACTGACCTCCAAAAATGAGCAATTCATTCCGCGAGGCTAGTCCTGGGCCAAAATGCGTAAATTTGGAGAGGAAGGTGAGCCTTCCTTCTCTAGATTATGCAATGCCGCCTTGGTGAAGGCAGAGACCGGGCCAAGATTGGTTGGACTTGCCGATGGGAAACTGAAAGCAAGTAAGTTGATGAAATGCATGGTGACACTAAGTGATAGCAAAAGTTATTGACAGTGCTTTCAAAACATGAATGAACAATTCAATAAATAGATAAACATGCATGTGGGTGAGGCAGTTTTCCGGTTGGGCGAACATGCGTGCAAAACAGTTTCATGCATGCAACAATAGTGAGATAGCAACGAAAACTGAAATAGAGCTAGGACAAGCTAGAATACATGTAAACAATAGAAAGAATTCAAATAAATCAAGTAAATAGTACTCACACAAGCCAAAACACAAAAAGGGACAGAAATTTAGCACACAACATGGGAAGCGGGCTTACCCCAAAACAACTGAGTTGAATGTGACGAATGCTCCTAGATGTGATGTGGGATATGAGAGCTACAAGGTTGATGTGAGGAATGATCTCTACAACATCCGGTTGATGATTTTTTTATCACATCGAGGTTGTGACGCGCATGCCACGAATCTAGGGGAAGTGACACTTGGTGGGAGGCTTCGGAATTTCTCCTTGCATGTAACCTACAACTACTAAACATAGTTCCCTGGAACAAGGGGTACTTTTCGATGTTGTCTTGGAAGAAGCATCCCATGCATGCAAGTCTGTTTTGCTCAATCCCGAAGGGAACCATTCAACTCAGCTACACATGCAAGGGACTGCTCAACTGCTAGAGAAAAATGCACATTTATGGCTAGGAGCTCAGCTAGCTACCTAGGAGATTTGCACAATTTCTGGGTAGAGCAGCTTACTGCTGCCCAGATTTGCACAAATATTGGGCTAAACAACCTACTACTGGGAAAATTTGCGCAAATCCTACTAGGACGGTTGGCTAGTAGGATTCTGCAATCTTGGAGCCCAATAGGCTATCATAGAGGATTGCGCAATTTATGGAGGGAAGGTTGGTTTCCCTCCTGAAATGCACAATTTTCAAGGGGAAGCTACTTAGCCTGTAGCTGGACCAAGTCCGGGTGAGAAGCCTATGAAGGGAAAAGATCAAACTATGATCGACAGGCTGCCTTTGAGCAAGAAATACACTGAAGGTTGAGGACTTGATGAAGCAAGGCAAGCTACTGTGAAGGTTGGTAGGGAGGCTCCAAAACTGGCTATGGCAAAATTTGGTAGGGTGGTTGTAGCTGCTACAAGACTTGGCGACACACTAGTAGAACTCTAGCTCTCTGAATGGACCTTATTCTTGAAAAGAAAGTCTAACACCTCCAGAAGTATTGTTCAGCTCTCAGGCCATCTTGGCTTCACACTAGTTTGATTGTAAGATGTAGCATTTGCCAGACTCTTGGTCAATTGACACACATTCCAAGCCAAGGCAACATATTTTTTTTATTGGAGTTGAGGGGTATATAGGTGCACAAGCAGTATAATCGTTAGAGTCTTAGTTTCATCTCTCATGTTTCTCCACTGCCAATAGGCCTGGACAATACCCCGGTGGAGTCACATAGGAACACAAGCATGGCTTCACTGCCAGCGAGCCTGGTCAGTACCTCGGCAGAGTCACTTGCATCACCTCCCTGCGTAAGAAGCCTTTCTCTTCTTTCACCTTATTCATTTTTCACTTTGATTTTTTTTTTACATTTCATTTTTTCCATTTTCACTGTGCATATCACTTATTCATTTCAGAGGCAAAAGAGGGATCCCAACTTATTGAGAGCAGAAGAGGTTGTTCCAACAAAGAAGCAATTTATTATGTCTCTGACGTGCCTATTAAGGTTTTCCCCCTCACCTTACTTTACTTGACTGGGCTAATAAGAGTTACCCCAAAAAACAACTGACTAGAGAATGTGACACTAGTTAGCGCACAAGCTTTGTGTTTTCACCAAGGTTCACTCCGAACAGTAGGTATTTTCCTTCAACAAATCATGGATTGAAAGTAACAAGTTCTTCATACATAGGCAAGATGACAGATAACCAAGTAGTGATAGCTGTACAAGCCCTCTTGTACTTCACCGAGCTCATTTCATGAGTCACACATGGTTTCATGCAAACCAACCTACAAACGAAACAAGCGAATGAACTAACAATCAAAAAAGAAAAGCAAGAGCAGAAGCAAAAATGATAGTGAAGCGAGTAAACAAACAAGTAAGCAAGAAAACAAACAAACAAATAATGTAAGCAAACAAGCATGCAAGCAAACAACTGAAAGCAAAAATTACTCCTACTCCTACTCTAATGATGCATGGGCCTGATCACGTGAAGTGATACTTCCAATGCAGCCACCAACTCATTAGTAGACTCATGTGGGTGAAGGCTTGGTCCGCGAGTAACCCAGTTGTGAGAACCAGCAAACATGACAGATAAAACAATGAAGACAACCACACTTCGCATTTCAAGGTGCCCACAGGACATAAGTGAGTGCATGTGCATGACGAGCAGTTTGTGGACTTATCATGGTGTTGTGTGACACTGCATCCAACTTTCAAGCACAAGCACACTCTTGATTGTGACATGCAAGAAAAAGAAAGAAACAAATATAACTTGTGTCATGCACGAGTGCTTGCAATATAAGACTCCTCCAATGCATGAACAATGGGATCGTGCAGTTTGAGTGGAGGAAGGGTGATATGAGTGTTAGATTGATCTTGAGTGCATACAAATGAGTGATGAGGAGCCTTGAGTGTTTGAACAATTTCCTGATAGGAAGCAAAACCAACGTCAAGACAGCAAGGGCCTGACATAACCATCAACTCAGGCTGAAGTGCCTCGACAATCTATGGGGTTTCGACTTCGTTGACAAATGGATCTTCATAGACCAGTGGATTAGACAAAATAATAATTAGCGAATCAACATCATGATCGGATGATGAGGTGAAGAGATCACAACAACCAAGATCAGGAAATTTAGGATGTTGATCGGCATCCTCATGATTTGACGAATCACACAGAGGGGTAGATAAGAAGGAAGGATGTTCACCCTCTCGTTTTTGGAAATAGCAGATGAAATATCAAGTGGATTTTAAATGAATGATTGGTCCTCTTTGTTATTGGATGATGGGCTAACATACTGTGTGTCCTACGAAATATCAACAATGGGTGCATTTGTGGATGAAGATACACATGAAAAATCATGGATGGCAGGTTCACCAATGATGTTAGGAAAGAACAGAGGGGTCTCGGATGGAAGGGAGTCATCACTCGCCGAGTGTTGATGCTCAAGCTCCTACTCATACTCTTCATGAATGACAACGCATGTTGGTTGTGCAACACCGACTCCGTCAGTCAGTTGTTCCTCATTCACAACAAGTGAAGAGTTTAGAATGGATGGACACAAGACAACATCATCCAAAGGAACACCTGGGTATGAAGACAGAGATCAAAAATAAGAATGCATATGAGAACTCGAAGGAATCACAACCAAATCTGCGTGAAAATTGTGTGGAGTGATGTTGGGGGGGTGTGAAGGTTGAACATGTGCATGAAGATGATCCTCAACATCACAGGGCGATGGTGGAACTGTTGAATGAGAGGGAGGTGGATAGTCCATTGAGATAGTGCCTGCTCCCACATGAGATTGCGCAGTTCCATCAATGAATATGGTTGAGCAAGGCTTGATCTCAAGCTTTCTCTTGGGACGGGAAAATTTCTTAAGGCAATACTCGAACCGGTCCCAAAGATAAGCAAACTTCATCTAGCTCCTCGAAGCTTGGAACTGTAAGTCTCGGAAGCGCTGCCAAAAATCAATAATGGATTCATGCGAAGCCCTCCGTTGCTATAATAGTTTCCAGCCAAGATGGTCTAGATCAAAATGATAGAATGTGTCTTCAATAAGATCGTAGAAGTGCTCACATGAGTGCATGGTGTCAGCTGGTAGGCTGAGCACCCAATGAAATGGAGATTCACGAAGTGTGTATGCGAGCAGCGACCTGGTCGGTTCGTCAGTAAACTCATCTTCCTCATAAATCATGGAAAGAAAGTTATGTAAATGCTTAGGCCAGGCCACTTCACCTTCACCGTCATACGTGTGGGTGGAAAAGAGATAGAAAAGCTTCCTTGAGCTGGAGACATCTGCACAATTCGAAAAACACCTCGAGGGAAGAAGAATGCAAGACTCCATGAGAGATATGCAAAGGTTCAAAACTGGATGAGAGGATACTGCTTGTCATCAGGACCTCCTTCTAGTGCCAAAAATGTTGATGGTGCTAGACCCACCAACATGTCAAGGGAATCTCCCTAGTAAGAAGTCCCAAATAGACCTCAGACCGTTTGGTGTAGGAGTCCCAGCAATGGGTCGTAAGGTAATGCCTTAACTGCGATGTCGCATAGAGGCAAGTAATATAACTTTGTGAGTAGCAAGGGTGTGACTGATGTAGAGAGTTAAGGAGTGTGTACGAGAGGCTCCAACACGTCGAAGGGAGAGTAAGGTGAAGGTGAGTTACAGGTTGACAGGGATCAGTCCCAACTTGGCTAGGAACACACCACACAAAGGACATGCACAACTTTCGACGGAGCAGTCCACTCAAATGTGACAATCACAACATACAAGGTAAGATAACACGAACACCACTCATGGATCAGTCTAAGACAAGTGTAACGGTTGATATAGCAAGGTTCATGAGAAAGGTTTGTCTGATGTTCGGTAGAGTAGTCGACATGAACAGTGACAACATTAACAACATATGAAACACATTGACAACAAGATTCATATAATTGCATACAAATCAGTTCATATGCAAGCACGTAAGTTAAACAACATATATCATTAAGGAAACTATATTAGTCCAACTACATTAACAACATATGCATGAAAATGTGTTGGCTCTTATTATTAAAGAAGTGTAAGTCACAATCATACAATACACCATGTAAACCTGTTAGCTCCAACAATGGAATGTTACAACCATATCTGCCTGCTCCTCCAAAGAGATGTACTAGCTCTGTGCAGTGGAGAAGCCAAGGCGTCTTACAACACTATCCAAGCCTTCTTCAAGATAGTCTTAGTAGAAGCTTGGCTGACCAAAATCCCATACAATGATTATGAGGGACTATTTATAGCAAAGGGTGGGGTGACCCTTGACATTCACCTTTGTGATAGTTCAACTACCCTCATGACTCTTCACCTACTCTATGATTGTTACATCCAACTGTTGACACTCAACTTACACTTAACATGACTCAAGATTACAATGCACATGTACTCATGCGAGACAACATGGCTTGAGCAAGCCTTGCAAGACATCACTGACACTCGATCCAATATGGTAAAACCAACTCTTTGACATGCTTGTGATGGTGAAGCTAGTGAGCTGATGCCAAGCTTGGTCGTCCATGATGGTGTGCATGTACCTCATGGTGACATCTTTCTCAAGCGAACTCTTGCCTCCATTGCAACTAGTGCATGGGTTCAGCCCCTTCATCAAACTCGTATGCCAATATGTGCATGGTCTTCTTGGGTACGGTTGAATCAGCAACACAATGATGCATAGTGTCTGTGCTAATTTTCAAGTGTGTACTAGTGGTCATGCTCATCAACTTACCGAAGTGCATGTTCAGCCCCAGTTGGACTTGCTTCTTGTCCTCACCTTGGTGAGTGTGTTGAATGGGTTGGATTACATGTGTGCGCACAACGAAATGCATGCTGCTAGATCCTTTGCATGCGATCAACAACATTTCTCACCATGTTTGCTCTGTGTCAGCTATTGGGATGGATCCTTAACTTGTACTGGTACAGTGTCATTCGTGAGTGCATGTTTCTCCCATTGTTTTTCTTGTTCCTACTACAACTCATTGGACTGTCTGTGTAGCTTCATGTTCTTCCTGAGTTGCTACTTCAGTGCATGCAACTACTTATTTGTTCCATCTTCTGCCTTCGTACGATCTTCATGTCACGCTGTCACTTCATAGCCTGAGTCTCCAAAGTTGCTTTCATTATCAATGGATCTTCTTGATCTTGCATCTTTCCTCCGCCTCTATGTTGTCAACAACCGTCCTCTTGCATTCAATGTGTTCACTGCATTCGGCATGTTGCCTTCAGTTGTTGTTCATGATGTTGCTCATTGTGATGATGTTGCTTGATGTCCTTGTCCACAGAAAACTTGATGTCTTCATGAGTAGGCAAGCTCATAGACACTTGATCGACTGGATTCCCAAGAATGCTTTGAATGGTGTCCTCATCTCTGCTCTCCTGGAAACCATTGTACCTGTACTACTGAAAGGCATATGAACACCTGTGATACCTTGAGACTTGGAAACACTCATAGCAAGCAATTTGTCAGTCGAAAACAAAAATGAACATGAGAACTGACTTGCAACATACCTGGGTGAATGATCATGAAGGTTGCACAATTTCGGCTCGGAGGTCGGGAGATCGACTGCCAAGAATAATCAAGGCACAATCTAGGCTGCTGGGAGATTGGCCGACTGTTGGAACTATGAAATACGTAATCCAGTTGAGTAGTTGGCTACTGGGATTGTGCAATGTGTGATTCCAATAGGGAAAGATTGTTGGCCCAAGGAAAAATTTGTGCAAATTTTTGGACCAAGCAGCCATTGACCTCCAAAAAAGTACAATTCAGTCTCGGAGGCCAATGCTGGGCCAAAATGCGCAAATATGGAGAGGAAGGTGAGCCTTCCTTCTCCAAATTGTGCAATGCAGCCTTGGTGAAGGTAGAGACCGAACCAAGATTGGCCCGACTCACTGACAGGCAACTGAAAGGAAGTAAGTCGACGAAATTCATGGTGAAACTAAGTGATATCATAAGTGATTTACAGTGCATGGAAAACATGAATGAACAATTTAGTAAACGGATCAACATGCATGTGGGTGAGGGAGTTAGCCAGTGGGGCGAATGTCTATGAAAAACAGTTTCATGCATGCAACATCAGTAAGATAGCAAACGAAAACTAAAACAGAGCTAGATATAGAATACATGTAAATGATAGAAAGTGTTCAAAGAAATCAAGCAAATAGTACTCACACAAGCAAAAACACAAAAAACAACAAAAATGTAGCAAAAGGCATGGGAAGTGGGCTTACCCCAAAAACACTGAGATTAATGTACCGACTGCTCCTAGATGTGATGTGGGATGTCAGAGATGCAAGGTTGATGTGAGGAATGAGCTCTACAGCACCCGGTTGATGAGTTTTGATCACATCGAGGTTGTGACATGCATGCCACGAATCTAGGGGAAGTGACACTTGGTGGGAGGCTTCGGAATTACTCCTTGCATGTAACCTACAACTGTTAAAAATAGATCCTTGGAACAAGGGATGCCTTTGCATGTTGTCTTGGAAGAAGAAACCCATGCATGCAAGTCTGTTTTGCTCAATCTTGGAGGGAACCGATCAACTTAGCTGCATATGCAAGAGACTGCTTGACTGCTGGAGAAAAATGCGCATTTTTGGCTAGGAGTTGGGTTGGACGCCCAGGCGATTTGTGCAATTTCTAGGAAGAGCAGCTAACTCTTGCCCAGATTTACACAAATCCTAGGCTGAATAACCTGTTGTTGGGAAAATTTGGGCAAATCCTGCTGGGAGGGCTGGCTAGCAAGATTGCGCAATCCTAGAGACTAGTAGGTCGTCAGAGAGGATTGCACAATTTTTGGAGGGAAGGCTGGTTTCCCTCCAAAAATGCACAATTTTTGGCGGGAAGGCTGGTTTCCCTCCAGAAATGCACAATTTTCAAGGGAAGCTGCTCAGCATACAACTAGACCAAGTCTAGGTGAGCAGCTTGTGAAGGGAAAAGATCAAACTGTGATCGATAGGCTGCCTTTGAGCAAGAAAGACATTGAATCTTGAGGACTTGATGAAGCAAAGAAAGCCACTGTGAATGTTGGTAGGGAGGCTCCAAAACAGGAAAAGGCAAAATTTGGGAGGGTGGTTGTAGCCGCTACAACACCTGCTAAAACCCTGTAGTGCACAGAGACACTAACATCCCTTGCCTACTGAAACCACGTAGCCCAGAGAGGCCCTAGCCAACACTGCTCTCCAGAAATGTGCAGAGAAATCCAGCTAAACTGCAGTCAGAAATTGTATAAAGGTGTCCCCCGGGACCCCTGTCCCATAGTAGCGCTTTGAGCCTCAAAACTAAGCAGTGTTTTTCAAGTTATTTTATTAGTATTGCATGTAGAAAT
The DNA here is from genome assembly GCA_000404065.3 of Pinus taeda. Taxonomy (NCBI): domain Eukaryota; kingdom Viridiplantae; phylum Streptophyta; class Pinopsida; order Pinales; family Pinaceae; genus Pinus; species Pinus taeda. The sequence goes on along the minus strand of APFE030354753.1, from coordinate 134,436 downwards.
TGTGTAAATGGGCCTCTGCGACAGTAGTCATTGCCTGCTGAAATTGCACAAATCTACCTCTCAGTGACTACAGGAAAGGGTGACATGTTGAAATCGCTTCCAGGTAGTTGAGGAGAAATACCAAGGAACCGAGTAATGGAAAAGATCAGGACCGCATGAAAACTTGGTTGGATGCATGATCATCTTGAGGGTAAGTATGGAACACCTTTAGAAGTACACTTCTTAGTTGAGTTTGCAAGACTGGTTGTGCGCAAACCTGAAAAGTCATCTTATTTAATTCTTCTACATGTCTTGCTTATTTTTCACTTGTTTGACCAATTGTCATCTTCTGCATTGTTATGTTATGCTTGCAACCTCGTTTTGGTGATGTTGAAGGTCGTGTTTGAGTTGTGTTCTCTATGTAAACATCTATAACACTCACACACGATGTTGTATGCACTGTTGCGCAAGCGTTGTCACAGTTATTCAACGATCTATCATAAATGTCACGCTTGTCCCTCACACCGTCGGTTAGTCACACTAAGTATATGTTGTCTTGACAGTTTGAGTTTTTTTGTCATTGAGTCATGTTGAGTGTGTGTTCACAAGGTCATGTATGCACAAGCTCAGTCACTCACACACTTAGTCATTTTGCTGAAATTCTAACGGCTAGATCACCTTCCAACAACCAGACCTTTGCTGAGCTGCATTGCACAGTTTTAGCCCTCAGCGAACATGTACTACTACCCAGAATTATGTAGAGTTTGAGGTTGTCTCCCAGGCACCCTGCACTACGCAATCCTGAAATCGATTGGATTGATTCTCATCTAGAATAGTGCAAAAGTTCCTCAACGAGCCATCTCAATCTGTGTTTCCCACAAGCAAATCAACCAACCCTCCTGCTTGTCAACCAAAGAGTTTAACCGGGAAGTCACCCCGTGACTTACTCCCCTAAAATATTGCACAAAACTGTAGACCTTGCCCACTCCATTGAATCAGAAAATTGTGCAGACAGGTCAAATAGACACCTAGTGCCCATCCTAATCTCACTCCAAAAATTATGTAGTTTTTCCAGCCAACCACCCAGACAGCCGGTCGGTTTCTCACCAAGAAAATTGTGAAGATTTCATGAGAAAGCCCCTCAGCTACCCAACATCTTTCTCAACTCAGAAATTGCATAGAGTTGTTCACCAGGTTAGCCTTCCAGCAATTGCGTAGTTTTTGTCTCCAACAATCCTGCAACCCGCTGCTAGCTCCCTTCAGGAATTGCACAGTTTTCGCTTCCAATCCTCCTGCAGCCGGCACCTAGCTCCCTCCAGAAATTGCGCAGATTTTTCCACCAAGGCCCTCTACTGCCCGCACTGCTTCCCTCCAGAAATTGAGCAGATCTATCCTCTAGCTGAGCCGATTCTTGCGGACAGTCATTGTTGATCCGGATTGTCCTTCTTAGTCACCTAGTGACCTCTGCACAATTTTCACCAACAGTGCTCGAAACTTGTATCCCAACTTGAAACTTGCCTCATGCATTTTTGTAGCCTTGTCCTCTCTCTTAGTCACTTGCATCTAAAAGAGAATGACTATGCATCATGGTAGTTTAGGGGTTTATGGATTTGATGTCGTCTCATCATGAGTGATTGTAGACACAGGTACATGAATATACATGACACGATGACATATGGGATGAACAAGGAGAGTACATGCAAAGGACGTGTTTGCGAATGGACAAACGAATGATGCATGAAAGGAGATGTGTTCACGAATGAGTGAAGGAATGAACATGCAAGAAGAAATTTTCACGAACAGATGAACATGCGAAGATGTGTTCGCGAATGGATGAATGGATGAACATGTGAGGACATGTTCATGGACGGACGAATGAATGAACATGCAAGGAGATATTTTCGCTAACGGATGAACATGTCAAGCATGCGAAGGTAAAAGCAAGAAGCAACATTCACATGCAACATCAAGCAAACCCAATGACCATCGAGGACTCCGCACACCTTGCCATGCGGAGGTGAAGCTGTGATACACCAAGAGGACATCCATCACTCCGCAACACTATAGCTCAACATGCACACAACCAACAGCATGAACGTACGAGCACTGTCATATCGATTCGTGTCAGCCACATCACTACTGTGGGCCATACTATTGTAAATCAATGTAATGTAACGTGAAAGTCCAAGAGACCCACATGCCATATGAAGGGTCATGTAAAGCTGAAGAGTCAAATAAGTTGAACAGTCATGAGGGAAGTTGAACAATCACAAGGGCTAGTTTTACCCTTGTCTATAAATACCCCCTCATTTGTACATGCAAAGGAATTTTCACCTTGGCTCCTCCCACAAAACCTCAAGAGTTTGTAATATTATCTTTGAGGAGAGAACAGTGGCTCCAACGTCCTGCCTACGGGGTTAGTGATGTATGGTCTATCGATGTGTCTTGAAATTATCGCTTAGTTCAAAAGCCTGATAACAGGCCAACATGTTTTCACACATTTGTTGTAACTATTTGCAAGATTAACCTTGAAGACTTGTAATACATGTTGCTTTAACCTGTGTTAAACAATTGAACTCATTTGGTTGTTATAATGAATATATTTATGAAAATGTGTTATATAAGTTGTTAATGTTGTCCTTCCCATGTTGGTTACCTCCCGGACATCAAACATAACCTTTCACATAAACTTGTTATAACGAGCGTTGCACTCGTGTGGGCTATCCCACTTGGTATTATATGTACTATCTTCCCTTGTGTGTTGTGACTGCCGCATCCATGTGGAATGCTACTCTAGAAGTTGTGCATGTCCTGTTGTGTTGTGTGTCTCTGACAGAGTTGGGACTTCCTCCCTCTCAACTGGAGACTCACTCCCACCCTCTCTCTCTGCGGTGAAAGAACCTTGACACAAGTAACACTAGAATTCACCAGGCACGTGAACCTTGTTGTTCGAAGACAAAGTAGACCACTCTCACATGATGACAAGCAAGAGCTAAGGCATATCTTTAAGATAATGGTAACCGGGCCATCATACTGGATGGGACTCCTACACCAAACAGTGTGGGGTCTAGTTGGGACTTCATACCGAGGAGATCCCCTGATGTTGGCGGGCCCAACACCGTCAACATTTTGGCACTATAAGGAGGGCCAAATGACAAGCTGAGTCCTCACGCTATGTGTTGAATCTTCACACATCTATCATGGAGTTTTTGATAGTTCACCCTTCGAAATGTCTGTCCAGTGGACATATCTTTCATGTCAAGAGGGAGTTCTGGGATGACTTGTCACAAATCACGTATGATGGTGAAGGTGAAGTGGCCTAGACTAAGCACTTAGATGACCTCCATGCACTCATGGAGAATGTGGAAGGTTTTAATAAAACATAGGTTTTTTCGCTACTCGCACACACACTTTGCAATCACCCATTGCGATGATATAGCATACTACCTCATAACTTCGCGCACTCATTCAAGCAGTTCAGTGATCTGATTGAATCTATTTTTCACCATTTGATCCCGAATCACTTAATAAAAAACTGTTAAAACAACGGAAGGCCCCACATGAATCATCTATGGATTTTTTGCAATGCTTCCGTCTATTCATGTTTGAAGCTCCAAAACATTAGAGGAAATTCTACTATCTCATGGATATATTTGAATATTGCCTTACCAAATCACTCTATCCCAAGATGAAGTTGAAGTTCAAACCTCGCTCAGCATACTTTGGTGACGGCGCTGCAAAATCACAAGCGGACACAGTTGTTGTCACAAGTGGCTGTCCTCCTTCCCCTCATCAAATTCATCCACCATCACAGAGGGATATGGGAGAACATGTGCACACGTCTATTCAACTATCACATCCCCCCACCCTCACTACTCTCAATATATGCACAGATTTGGTTGGGAAGCCCATGGGTTGTCATATACACTTGTTACCTCAACCTCCATCTCCGCATTCTATTAATCCTCTAGATTGCACTGTCTTGTGTTCTTCTGTTCAGGACTCTACACTTTTAGTGAATGAGGATCAAGCCATCATCATTCGCGAGGAGTATTACCGAGCATTTGAACATGAACTCATGGTGAAGGATGACCTCCTTCTGTTCGCGCTTCCTCCACTTTTTTTCGACATCGTTGGTGATTCTGTTATCTATGATTGTCCTTGTGTTAATCTATCCATGGATGCATATACATCTAATCATTCGCAGAATGCACTTGATGTCAATCCATCATTTGATAGCGGAGAGGACAAATCAATCATTAAAAAACCACTTGATCTTTCATCTTCTTTTTCTGGAAACACAGAGGATGAACATTCTTGCTTCTCATCTACCCTTCCGTATGATTCATCAAATCATGAGGATGCTTATCAGCATCCTGAATTTTCTAATCATGGTTGTCGTGATCTCTATACTTCTTCATATGATCATGTTGTTGATTCGCTCATTTTTAATCTGTCTAAGCCACTGGCCTTTGATGATCTATCTATTGACGAAGTGGAAAACCTGTAGGCTGTGGAGGCATTTCAGCCTAAGCTGATGGTTATGTAATGCCCTCATTGTCTTGAGGTTAGTCCCACTTCTGATCAGAAAATTTGTGAAACACCCGAGGTTCCTCATCACTCATATGTATGCACTGAAGATCAATCCAACACACAGATTTCTCTTCCTCCACCGGAATCACATGATCCCATCACTTGCACACTGGAGGAATCATTCACAACAAGCACACTGGAAAGGCGTAATTTGTCTATTTTTCGCATGTTTGCTTGTCTACCATCGTCAAGAGACTGCATATGTTTATCATCTGTTCATAGTGTGTCACATCACCATGGCAAGTCCACAGAGGGCTTGTCTTGCACTTTCACTCTTTCCCTTTTATATGGATGTTTTAGAACTTGGAGTGTGTTGGTATTCATTGTTATATATTTTATGTTTTCTAGCTCGCTTGACTGTGTTTCTCACGAACCATGCCTTCACAAGCATGGGCCAGCCAATGCGTCGATGGCTGCATTGGAAATATCACTTCACGTGAATAGGCCCATGCACTATTTAGTGCAGGAGTAGGAGTAGTCTTTGCTTATTGCTTTGCTTTACTTTCTGGTTTGCATGTTTGTTTGCTTGCTTGGTTTGGTTGACTTGCTTGCTTTCTTGGTTTGGTTTTCTTGCTTTTCTTTCACTTTACTTCTGTTTTTTTCTTTTTTCTTTATTTTCTTTCTTGTACCCGTAGGTCAACCTCTTGCAAAACCGTTTTTGGCTCTCAGGACAAGTCGGGAAAATATAAGAGGATTTGTATAGCTATCAACATATGGTTATCTATTGTCCTCTCTCTTTATGACAAACTTGTTGTCTTCAGCCAATGATGCATTGACATAAAATATGTTCTGTTCAAAGTGAGTCTTGGTGAAAACACAACACTTGTGCTCTAACTAGCACTACCTACTCTAGTTGGTTGTTTTGGGGTTAACCTTTATCAGCTCAATCAAGTAGAGTAAGGTGAGGGGGAAAACCTTAACAAGTATGTCAGAGGTATACATAACATACTTATTTGAAGTAACAACCTCTTCCGCTCTCAATAAGTCAGGATCCCTCTTCCACATTTGAAATAAATAAGTGCCTATGCACAGTTATTTGACAAAAAAAATGAAAATATAATATTTTTTGAAAAAATGAATAAGGCGAAAGAAGAGAAAGGATTCATGTGCAGAGAGGTGATGCAAGTAACTCTATCAGGGTACTGAATAGGCTCACTAGCAGCGGAGTGATGGTTGTGTTCCTACATGACTCTACCGAGGTACTGTCTAGGCCTACTGGCAGCGAAGAAACACTAGAGATGAAACTTAAACTCTGACTATCATATTACTTATGCACCAATATACCCCTCATCCCCAATCAAAACAACTGGGTTGAATTGGCTTGGAATGTGTTGTGAACGATCAAGAGAACAGTAGGGGCTACATCTTTCAACCAATATCGTGTGGGAACTATGACGATCAAGGAACCGAACAATGCTTTTGAAAGGGTTAGACTTGCTTTTCATGAAACAAGGTCCATACGAAGAGCTGGAGTTCTACCAATGTGTTGCCAAGTGTTGTAGCGGCTACAAACACCCTCCAAAATTTTGGCTTGCATGAAAATTTCAAAGCCTACCTCGAATCCTAAAATCTATTATCCTTGGTCGCTTGATTGGTAAGCTAGTGACTTCAAGATCCCCTCCTTGATCTTAAGAGTTGTCTGTGTTCTCATCGTCATGCAACATGTGTCATATTTTGGCACAAGGGTTGTTGTTTGTCATGCAAAGGGGATGTTGTCTAGGGGATGTTGTCGATCTTAATTTTCACTAGCAGTGCCTGGAGCTCGCATCCCAGCTTGAAACTTGCCTTGCTAGTTTTGCAGCTTTGTCCTCTCTCTGAGTCACCTGCATCTAAAAGAGAACGACCATGCATCATCGTAGAATAAGAGGTTTATGGATTTGATGTCGTCTCTTCATGAGTGTTTATAGACACAGGTACATGAATAGACATGACACGATGACATACGAGATGAATAAGAAGAGTACATGCAAAAGGATGTGTTCGAGAACGAATGAACGAACGATGTATGCAAGGAGATGTGTTCGCGGATGGGCGAATAGACAAACATGAAAGAGTTTTTCACTAACGAATGAACATGCGAAGATGTGTACTGATCCAGGTGGATGTTGGTGGCCACCCACCTATCCCAATTGGACCCCCGCAACTATCTCTTTCAGTTTTTCAATTTCCGTAATTGTAGCACAGTTTACTATTTTTAGCAGTTTTTCGGGTCCTAAACTTCTGAAGCCGTTTTGAGGCCCTAAACAACGTTTTTTGGGAAATCTGGGGGCAACATGGGTCCATGGACCGATGTTGCCCTTCCCAAAGTGGTAGTTCTCGGATAGACCTTTCTAACGAGCTATCATACGCGTCAAACGGAGATCATATGCCAAAGTTACGACCCCGGGAAATTGATGTACCAATTTACCCAAACAGGGCCCACAATTGGGTGTTTCATCTTCTAGGGGTAGGTTTTGGAATGTGAAGGGTTTTCCATTGTTTCTCAACAATAAATAGGCCTTCGAGCCTCATTGTAACACAGTTCGGAACAGTTTAGAGGCATGTAGCCGCACATCTCTTCTCAGAGATAAGCTACCATCGCCCTAGCTGGTTTATTTCCATTTCTGGTTGTAAGCATATTTCAGTATTTTCCATTAATGAAATGAAGTATTATTTCCGCTGCATCTTTTTGTATAGGTTATTTCTGTAATTTGTTGCGTTCCTGTTTAAATCTGGATCATGTACGCGAATGGATGAATGGACGAACATGCAAGGGTGTGTTTGCAGACAGATGAATGATCGATCATGCGAGGAGATATTTTCATGAATGGACAAACATGTCAAGCATGCCAAGGTACAAGCAAGGAGCAACGTGCACATGCAACATCAAGAAAACCTAATGACCATCGAGGACTCTGCACACCTTGCCATGCAAAGGTGAAGTTGTGATACACCAAGAGGACATCCATCACTCCGCAACACTACAATTCGACATGCACACCACCAACATCATGAACATATGAGAACTGTCATGTCAAATCGTGTCACCCACATCACTACTGTGGTCCATACTATTGTAAATCAATGTAATGTAACGTGGAAGTCCAAGAGACCCACATGTCATACGAAGAGTCATGTAAAGCTAAAGAGTCAAATAAGTCAAACAATCATGAGGGAAGTCGAACAGTCACAAGGGCGAATTTTACCCTTGGCTATAAATACCTCTCATTTATACATGCAAAGGAATTTTGGACTTGGATCCTCCCACATAAACTTGAGAGTCTGTAATCGTTTCCTTGAGGAGCAAGTAGTGGCTCCAACGCCTCGCCTATGGGATTATTGATGTATGGTGTATTGATGTGTCTTGGAATTGTTGCTTAATTCAAAAGCCTGATAACAGGCCAACATGTTTTCACACATATGTTGTAACTATTTGTAAGATTAATCTTGAACACTTGTAATACATGATGCTTTAACCTATGTTAAACAATTGAACTCATTTAGTTGTTCTAATGCATATATTTATGAAAATTTGTTGTATAAGTTTTTAATTTTGTCCTACCCATGTTGGTTACCTCCTCATACATTAGACAAACCTTTCACGTAAACTTGTTATAACGACTGTCGCACTTGCGTGGACTGCCCCGTTGGGTGTTGTACGTGCTATCTTCCCTTGTGTGTTGTGACTGTCGCATTTGTGTGGACTACTCCTCCAGAAGTTGTGCATGTCTTGTTGTGTTGTGTGTCTCTGACAAAGTTTGGACTTCCTCCCTCTTGACTGGAGACTCACTCCCACCCTCTCCCTCTACAGTGAAAAAACCTTCAAACAAGTACACTAGCATTCACTAGGCACGTGAACCTCATTGTTCAAAGACAAAGTAGACCACTCTCACGTGCTGACAAGCAAGAGCTAAGGCATATCTTTAAGATAATGGAAATCAGACCATTGTACTGTATGGGACTCCTACACCAAAAGGTATGAGGTCTACTTGGGACTTCATACCCAGGAGATCCCTTGATGTTGGCGGGTCCAGCACCATCAACATGTCATTAAATTAAAAAAAAGTTTTGAATAATAGTTATTTTTATACAAACTTTTGTTCCTCTGTAGGGTTACACTGGGTAGATTTAGCCAATCAAATCCTTCCATTTTCGTTTGCCTCTAGCAAGTGATTTTTTACCACATGACACTATCCCTTTCCAAATCGTAATCTTTTGTTTTTCAACGGATAAAGCAGGCAACTGCTACCATCTAGAAAAAGAAAGGGTGATAAGCCCAAGCTTACCATCGGATTTCCAGTTATTTCGACTTCAGAGAATTAATGCTCTGCATCCTACTAATTAAGGAAATGGAGTAGTTTGATGACATGGCCATATCTGAATAATTCGTGTACCAACAAGAACTTATTAAGATCATTTTTCAGGAAATAAGGTGACAACACACATTTATCTCAACATTTCTTTTTCTAGCATTTGTAGGTGATGCAAACATTCTCTGCCTTGGAAACTTGGCTCATCCTCTGTAAAACAATTCCACACAATTTTTGTGTGTTACCAATTTTTCTCTTTTCCTTTGAATTAATTAATATTAGGGAATATGGTTGCTTACCTTTCCGAGTTTTGTATCAAAGAATAATATAATTAGTGACTAGTAGGAGGAGGAAGTTCCTAATTTGTCTAAAACTCTAGGCTTAGGGCACGTGGCTCTAACTTGGAGATAGGAGGTTTGCTCAACAGTGTTTTCAAAGGAATTTGTTGCCATATTAGGTGGATATAATAAGGTATTCAATTGAATTTTCTCCAAGACCGTCTCAAATCATCAGTTCAACACCAATCTCAAGGTCTTCTTATAGTTCATTATTTTAGCTTGAGCTTAAGTATTTTATTTTGTGGTTTCCTTTCTGATTGGTTATTATGTCTTTGTTTAAGTGTATTTTCAATTTTTGTGACCTTTTTCAACAAGAATCTCTGTCTCTTAGTACTTCACTCAAGTTTAGATCCCCTCTTCATTCACAACTTGTTGTTTTTATTAAGTCTGACTTAAGGAGGGTATTTTTTAGGCCTTATCCTTTCATCCTTTCGGTTTTGTTTATTGTATTAGGGCTCTTCCTGGCTTATCAATTTCTCCCCCCTTTCCCATATTCTTGGTTGAACCACCCCTGTTCACTATTACTTCATCGATGCAATGTTAGCAGTATAAGCATCACCAAATGAATATCAAACCAAACTAGAGAACTATCACCAAGATACTCATGCATAAATCCCCTTTATATCTTACATTATTGATCCTGTGGACCTGATAATCATCACCTGCTCTTCATGAGGTCATGTACATGCAGTCACTATTAGAAGTATGCTTTAAGAATAGTGGATTGCAGTAGGGTCAATCTTCCCTATGTATCTGATTGAGGTTCCTTCTTCCTCCAAATATACTTGCAATTTCTAGTCATGTGTTGGAACTTATCCCATCTTCTTCTTCCATTCCAAGTGATTGACCTGCAATCAGTGGCCTTATTCCCAAATGAGTTACAAGAGAAACAATATCCATGAAACCAAACTTTCCGCCTGGGGACAAATATTGAGTTTGATTTAGGAGATTTCCTTTCAGATGAGTGACTTAATTTAGTTTCCTGTTGAAACACCTCATGATGGTTGTTCTTATTATTGCACTATGGATATGAAGCCATGTAACCAATGTCTGTCTTGGTTGGAGGAAATATTTGTTAATTGATAATCCTCTCTAGTGATTTAGATGCCTTTACCCATTTGTTGATTTTCTTATATTTTTCCAACACATGATTAGAAATTGCAATCATATTTGGAGGAAAAAGGAATATCAGTTAGATACATAGGGAAGATTGACCCTACTGCAATCCATTGTTCTTAAAGCATACTTCTAACAATGATTGCAGGTACATGACCTCGTGCATAGATGACAACTTGTAAGAGTGGCTATGCCATTTAGAAAAGGGCTATGCTTCAGAAACTTGATGGTTCTGCATCTATGACATTTTTGTTTCTATTGAGTGTTGCTCTTAATGCTTGAAAGTTCAAAAAACTGTAGAAATCTAGCCATGTTTTTAATTATTGGGTAGTTACCTTTTTCTCCTCCCAATATTTCTTTTATGAGTGAGACTCTGCATGGATTTTGATCCAAAATAATCTTGTTGAAGAAAGTCTAAATACAATGGTGTTTTTTGTAATGGTCTTTGTTGGAAGTACAAGATGGCATTTGGGAGAAAAGCATGAGATGTTCTACCCATTTGAGAGTAATATTTAGAAATATGTATGAAGTCATATGTGAGAATGAGAAGAGAGGTCTTGAGGATACTAAATTAGAGAATGACTACACAATTCATAAGGCAAAATTAGCAGAAAGCATATACACTTTATGCATTATCGATTACAATCCATGCTTGTATTTCTAAACAAATAAATGTTTAAGTGGATTTTTTTATGAAGTAAAGGAGGGATGCAATTTATAGCTACAATAAAAACTGCTAAATAAATTGGCTATTCCTTTGTAATGCAGCTCTCCAATACCAATATCCTCACCGATGGCAAAACGTGAAGAGGATGTTAGCCAAAGCTATTTGGTTCATTCATCTGGTAAATCCACTCCTTGAAGAAGGCCTCAAAAGGATCTTTTATTTCCCATAGTAGGTTAGCTTTTCATAGACCAAGCCATTCTAGAGACAGGCCAAACATATGAGCATCAGGCAATTCAAGAATGGCTAGGTTGAGATTCCACTTTTTATTTTTTTATTAAATAGTGATATATTCTCTCTTCAAAGGTTGATAATATTGGGATGTTGAATTCAAACATACATGTCTTTGAAATTATCACAATTTAACAATCCTATCAGCCTCTCTTTGCACCTTTTGGGGCAATTGCTAGTTTATAATAGTGAGAAAAAATTTGAGGGTAGTTATTTTTGGCTATTATCTGCAAATGTATATTGCCCTATCACTATTATTCAAGGAAAATCACACTACCTGGAATGACCTATTGGTGGTTCCTAATGCGGGTAGACTTTCACTCTTACGAGATGCCTTAACTTGTTTCTTTACCTCTAGAAAGATGAACCCTTAGCCAAACAAAAGCAGCTTTAGGACATACTACACACCCAATAAAAATAAATAACATATATTCTCATTAGCCTATTTTGTAGAAAATATATCTGATTTTCCAAGGTAAAAATGTCTTAAATCTGATTAAAGTTGGAATGGTGGTTTGAGATTTTGAATGATTTAAGTTTGCCGAGTTTCGCCTTATTTAAATTTATCCCAACAATTAATGAATTTGATCAAAATTTCAAATTAAAGAAAATTGTTTATTGAATTGTCAACCAAAATTCCCTAGTGAGAACGCTAACATGACTAGCAATTACCCCAAAAGGTGCAAAGAGATGCCTATAGGTTTTTTAAGTTGAAGAAGTTATTTTTTGGTTTTAATTTTTTTTTTTTTTTTTTTTTTTTTTTTTTTAAATATAGGTTTTTTAACTTGAATAAGTTGTACTTTGATTTTATATTTTGGTTTTAAAATATAAGTTTTATTTTTGTATTTTTTTAATGTTTTTAAAATTATATATATTTCATCAATCAACCAACTTTTCTAAGGAAAATTGCCCATCAACATAATTAAAACTAAATAAAGGACCATAATTATCACTTCTTTTATCCTTCCTCTCTCCTACCAGATTTGTTCCTCGGGATAATGTTCTCCTACCCTCTCTCCTACTAGATTTGTTGGCCAAGATAATGTTACCAAAATATAGAACAAAAAAACAGTACAAAGAACCATCACACCAGAAAACCAAAAGACACATTAAATCAAGAAAACGACCCATCACCATAAAAGGTCATAGGAGTGAACCAAAGTCGAGTTGTGAGGAAGAAGGTGGATTGCACGAGGAGTGGACTTGTGTCTCCATATGAGCAAGACAGGTTTCCTTCCTTTCCAATGTGTCCATCATTCTTCTTTGTCTCCTCATAAATGCATCTAGGTTATCAAGCATTCTTCATTGATGAGTTTGCAACATGTTCATAAATTTAATCACGGCATTCCTTCTTCATGCTTGTCAAAGCTAAGTTCTACTCATAGTGAAAATATGTCTAAAATAATTAGTAAACTCATTTTGGGGAGGAAGCAACTTCATAGAACCACACAAACCAACTAATTTATAATAGATATAATTTAATAATTTTCCTAACTAATTTATAATAGATATAATTTAATATTTTTCCTTCTAATTGTATAAAATTATTATTTATGATTTTTATAATTATTACTATTTATTTAATAAAATTATTTTAAAAATATTATTTAAATTTTTAAGATAAAAAATTTATAAAATCATCCCATATAAATTCTTTAAATTCTTTTTATTTTATATATTGAACATTATTATTTTAATAGTCAATTAGCATTAATAAAACCAACACGTTATCCTTAATATAGATCCTGCATGAACTGTATTTTAAATTCTAAACTTAAAAGGCGAGGGTTGACCACAGAACCCTGCACGTACTCTATTTTTAATCTTAGAGACCAGCCATGAGCTCTATTTTTAATCTTGGAGACAAGGAAAGTGAGAGTGTACCATAGTATCTTTTGTGAGTTTTATTTTTGAAGAATCTTGAATGTTTTATTGGTGAATTTTGCTTTTAATTATTATTTAAATGTGAATATTATTTTTTAATTATTATTTAAATGTGAATATTTAAAATTTGTATTATTATTTTTCTTGATAGGTAAATTTGAACTAACAATTTATTGGAAGGAGTGTCTTAACAATGCACTTATTCATCAATCCAAATCAATCCAAAGCTTCATTGGCAAAATTTGTATTATTTGATATATATTGTAAATGTTATTTTATATTTGTATATATAAAAATAAGCTTATTTTTATATTTTATTTAAAAATATATATTTATTATAATTTTTTAATGAATTATTTATATTATTAAAAATTATTTATATGTAATGATATAGTTTAAAATTTTTATAATAAAGTTTCTATATTATTTATATATTTGAATTTCGCTGAAAAAACCATTTGTGATAATTGAATTTAGTGGAGATAAAAAGAATATTTTTCATAATTACTCGAAATAAATCTAATTAACCTCTAAACATAATGCTGTTGACCTCTAAACATAATAATGTTTTATAATTTTGTTAATTTTGATGTTAACACTAGTGTGATGATTACCATATAAATTATTTTTAAGTGAATTTTGTAAAACCATAGAAATAATGAAAGTTTATGAGCTATTTTTTATAAAATATTAATTTAAAATTATTAATTAAGAATAGTTATATTTTAAAAATTTAATAATTGTAATAATATTAACCCACATAAATTATTAATATAGAATTAAATATAAATAAACAATTTAGTGTAATACCAATTTAAAGCAATTTTGTGTAACACCAATTTAATTTAATGTATGATATTAATGATATTTTACAATACATTAAGTGATATAGAAAATTTAAAAAACATTGATTACAAATAATTGTAATTTTTTCTTTTTTAATACAAAATTTACCATACAACTTTACTCCTTTATTTCCATTTTTTTAATGTTTTATTAAAAGAAATGTTTCTGGACATATTTAGCATATAGTCATTAGGTGAAAAAAAAAAAAATGGATTACAAATAGGTGTATTTTTAATTAAAAAAAACTTTACTACTTTATCACTTTGTATGTAATGCAATTAAAGAAATGTTTCTTAGTGTTGGGCTGATAATACTTTATTCATTTTATGAGTTTAAAAAGAAAAATTGAATTTTTGAATGAAATCCCCGAGACATGCAAGCTAACTTAGCAATGGCATGCAATTAGAGGATTGGATTTGCTAGCAATGTAACATGCACTAGAGTAGCAATTTTGATACTTTGGAGCACATTGACGGTGCTGGATCCACCAACATGTCAGAGGATCTCCCTAGTATGATCTTCTAGAGTTGACACTCTACGAGATTGCACAACTCTATGTTGAGACTCATCGAATGAGATGTTGTGCATCTCTCCTTCCGACTGACCTCCAAGGATCTTAGTGTCTCCTTGGTCGCTTGGGACTTTCTTGTCTTCTAGATGCGGTGAAACTAGTGGGTCAACCTCTTGGTGGTGAGGCATGAGGTCAATGTATTGCTCTAACTCATGTCACTCCATATTTGTATCCATTTACTCAAGTGCTCGTTCTATCTCCTTAGCGAAGTCCTTCTCTTGTGATGGCTCACCCTGTTTTCCTGATGCCAGTGGTTCTGATGAGTCCACTACCTGTACGGGCACTATTGCACCCGTCTGTCATGTTATGCCCCCTACTATACCTATTGTTGTTGCGCTTCCCTCTCCTATTTGCATAGCTCCTATTCCTTCTGGAGTTTCTCCTTCAACTTGTGCAACTCCTTCTTTGTTTCCTCCATTATTTGTTTCTCTCTCTGCCTTTGTGCATTTCATTTATCGTGTTGTTGGCTCTTCGCCTCTATAGCCATAACTTCTTTCTCCACAAGTGGATCTGCTCGAAACTTGCAACTTTTCTCTTCCTCCATGCAATCGACAATATTCCTCTTTCCCTTGTCGTGCACTGGTATGTTCACCTCTGCTGCTATTGTTGCTTCTGGTGCTCTTCGAGATGCTTCTGCATGTTGCTTCGCTAACCATTCCACAACGAAGCCGACTGGTTCATTGAGTCTAGAGGAGTTGTAACAATATATCCATGGGTCCTCCTCCACCCAATGACATGCCCCGTGGATCCAGTTAAACTGTACTTTTGCACAGTGATCTTTCACAAGACAATGCGGGTCATATGGATTGTAACTTCAGAGGTCGAATGGATACTTCTTCATCTTCTCTGTTTCAAAATCTGCGTGCTTGAAATTCTGAATCTTGTATAACCCAATGCACAATGGAAGAGCGGGCCAAGGTGCCTTCTTCTTTTGGTGTAGCCTAGCTGTCAATCCTATCGAGATGTGATATGCTACTTCCTACATGATGAGTATGTCAATGGAAAACTTCGGTAGAACATGCGGAGGCTTCTCCACACTGTACATTCATATGAAGGTGTCGGACAGTGAGGCATACCAATCAACGATGTCTATCAGTGCCTCCATTGTTTCCTTCATCATGTGGAGTGGATCTTGTTTGAATATCATCTTGTAAACCAAGGTGAAAAAATGATCGGATAGTCACGTGCTAACTCCTCTGAAGTTGCATTCGGACAACATCTTATAATAAGTTTTCACAACAGTCTCCACTAGTGTTCATGCCCACTTCAAGCCCGGGAACTTCTGTTGGGCATAGATTACATCCAAGATGTATGCGGACATGTAGATTTTTGCTTGAATACTTTTGGGTGGCTGTCGAGCCCTTGTCACCGATTCCTTTAGTTGATGAGCCCCCCAATATGTTGGACCAGTTACATGCTTTGCCATGTCTGGCCAGTTGGTCTAGTGCGATCACCTAGCTATGTGGGAAGGTTTTTGTGCTTTCTTGGCCATATAATTGACATGCAAAGATGACCAAGTATTGATACACCTTCTATAGTATCTTCATCTTGTAGACCTGGTTGGGTGTCATCTTGAATTTAGCCATCTCCTTCACCATGTTCTTCAAAATGTCTCTATAGTTGGCATTGTTGTTGGGTAAGCTGAAGGGTGTCTCCATGATGGTCACGGGCTCCAACATCTGATGCATCTCATCATCATGTCCGTGCTGTCTGGGGAGGCTAGATGGCTACTGGATTTGTGTAATGTGCAATCCAGGCTAGCATGTTGGCTACTAGAATTGCACAATGCACAATTTCAGCTGGCAGTGGTTGTAGGCCCAGTGGCTGCATTGCACAATTTTCTGGGCTAGCAGTCATTGTCCCTCAAAATTGCACAATGCAAGACTGGAGGACAGTTACTGGGTAAAAGTGCATTTCTTGAGTGGAAGACAGAGCCTTTTGATTCGAATAGAAAATGGAATCAACCCATGGTTTTCATACACCCATGGAATTTACCCATGGTATTGTAATTGACATCCACCCATGGTATTTATCCACCCATGGTATTCATCCACCCATGGAATTGACCGGTGGTATTGGAACTAAAAAATACTATAAGTAACAAGTCACATTTTGTAAAATGACAATTTGTCCACCACAATGTAGCTTTTACAGTTATTCTTTGTTTTAATTAAAAAAATCTTTGTGGTTTTGTTTATTGGGCACTCTCCTCATTTTCTTCTGGAAATTCAATTTTTTAGATCTTGGGGGCATTCCCCCCAAGATCCATTTCAATATTTTAGATCTTGGGGGCCTCCCCACGAAGATCCAGATCAATGGTATCCGAGTAGGTTATGATTCCATGGGAATGAGTGTTTGATGCATATTTCAGTTTCAAATTTTGAAAAAATATTCAACAAACTTCAGGCATGTCCTACGTCCTCCACAAAGCATTTTCTTGGGCCACGCAGGAAGAATTCTTCTTTTTCATTTTTTTGCAGGAATGTTTTTGGGCTGCAAGTTTGCAGATCAGATCTGAAATTCTGGGTGCAAAATTTACAAAAAAAAATTACATGTCTGGCTTTCTTGGGAAAAATAATCAAATTCAAAAAAAAAATCGGCCGAATTGGAGTCTAGATGAGGGAGATATCGTTGATTTAAAATCAACTATGTTACAAAATGTTTCTGACGACAATTCGTGGACGATGGCTTTCCTATATTTTTTTGAAATTTTGCTACATAATTTCATAAATTTTATCGTAGATCTGAGCTCCTCCCGAAAAATCGCTCAATTTAAAAAAACAAGGGTCGAATCGGAGTTTAGGTGTGGGAGATATCGCTGATTTAAAATCATCTATTTTTTTAGAACTTTTGTGACAGTGGAAAAGTTGCAATGTGAATCTGAGATTCTAGAGTGTCCAGATAAGGATTTCCAACACATGGGAAGATGCAAAATGGTCATTTTGTTTCCAAAATAAGGTTATAATAAATATTCTGAGTTATATTGACTAAGTTATGTCCATTTTAATTTTGGAGCAACATTCAGAGCGGGTTCTCTTTGGAGACGTGCCCCCCCACCCCGCTTTAGTAGGCATCTGCTTCACATTCATCAGTTTCATCATAGCATCATTCGGCTTAGGTTCTTTGGAGACGTGACCTGCGACTTCATCAACAACCAACATCATAGTTATGGGTCAACTGCACAATATCCTTGTCATCGAAGTCCATTTGCTAGGCCGCATACTGTTAGTAACATAGTTGGTCTCAAGAATTACAGGGTATCTCTATCCTAGTATCTTCATTTGTCATGGTTATGGGTCATCCAAAAACCCACACTTCATCAAAGTCCATTTGCTAGGCCGCACATTGTCAGTATCACAGTTGGTCGCAAGCATTACAAGGTATCTCTATCCATGGATCTTTGTTCATCATGGTTATGGGTCATCCACAAACCCACAGTTCATCGAATTCCATTTGATAGGCCACACATTGTCAATATCATAGTTGGTCACAAGCATTACAGGGTATCTCTATCCTCGGATCTTCATTCATGATGGTGATGGGTTAACCACATAAAACCCTTCTCTTCAGTGGATCTTCGTATTCACCAAAGACTTTGCAGGAGGGAACTTCACGCAATCGGGACCATTGCTTCTTAAGGAGGGAGGAATGATCCGAATAAAAAATGGCATCAACCCATGGTTTTCATCCACCCATGGTATTCATTCAACCATGGTATTTTCCCATGGTATTGTGACATCCATCCATGGTATTCATTCACCCATAGAATTGACCCATGGTATTGTAACTGAAAAATACTATAAGTAACAAGTCACACTTTGTAAAAGGACATCTTTGTCTACCACAATGTAGCTTTTACAGTTATTCTTCATTTAAATAAAAAAATTCTTTGCGCTTTTGTTTATTAGCCAGTCTCTTCTTTTTCTTTTGGTATTTCATTTTTCCATATCTTAGGGGCCTCTCCCCAAAAATCCATTTCAATCTTTTATATCTTGGGGGCCTCCCCCCAAGATTTGGATCACCTTCCTTCTTAGGATTGCATAATGTTGTCTTGGTGAGGTAGAGTCTGGTCCAAGGCTGCCCTGACCCGCCGATAAGCAACTGAAAGAAAATGTGAAGGTGAATGCATGGAGATACTTAGTGTGAGTAGGAGTGAATGATCATGCATGCAAATAGTGAATGAAAGATTCAAAAAATGGAATAGCATGCATATGGTTGAAGTAAGTCACCAAATCAATGACTGTTTGGGCAAAACAGTTTCATGCATGTGACAACACTGAGATGTTATCGAAAACTAAAATGATGCTAGTACAAGCTAGTATTCATGTAATTGACAACAAGCGTTCACAGAAATCAAGCAAAGAACACTCATACAAGCGAAAACAAAAAAAGTAACAGAAATTCTGCAAAAGACAAGTTAAGACCACTTACTAGTGAGTAATTGAGTTGGATGTGTCGCAGAGTCTTGGATGTGTTGTGGGATGTCAAAGCTCCAAGATCGATGTGAATAAATGAGCTCTGAAGCATTGAATAAATAAGTTTGAATCTCATGACACGCATGCCACAAATCCAGGAAAAGGCGACACTTGGAGCAAAGATTCTAAAACGATCTTTTCATGTAACCTTTAGTGGCTAAAAAAACTCCTTAAAATCTAGGGATGCTTTTTGCATGTAGCTTTTTCTATTCCTTGAAAAAGCAACCATGCATCCAAGTCAAGTTTCCTTAGTGCCAGTTGGAACCGGTCAATTGAACTACACATGCAACACTTTGTTCAACTGGGAGGAAAAATGCGCATTTCTGGGAGGGAGCTGCGCTGGTTTCCCAAGAGATTTGCACAATTTCTGGGCAGAGCAGCTGGCTTTCATCTAGGATTACACAATTCCTGAGCTAAGCAGCCTTGCTGGGGTGAATTGTGCAATTTTTCTCAGTGAAGCTTGACAATAGATTTGCACAATTTTGGAGGCCAAGAGGATGCCATACAGAATTGCACAATTTCTGTAGGGAAGGCTGGATACTCTCCAAAATTACGCAATTTCTTGAGGGAGTTTCTTAGCCTGCAGCTGGACCAAGTCTGAAGAAAAAACATATGAAGGAAATGCAACAAGCTTTGATGGACAAGTTGTCTTTCTGCAAGAAAACCACTGAAGCTTGTATACTTGACGAAGCAAGACATGCTGTTGTGAAAGGGTGGTAGGGAGGCTCCAAAACAAAGCTAAGTCAAAATTTTGGAGGATGGTTGTAGCTACTACAATAGGGAAAAATGAATCTTTCATAGATTCCATATTAATAGACCCTTTCGTACAAGCCAAGCCTCTTTCTCCTCTTCGCTTAGTTTTTCCTTGGATATTTTTAAGAGATATGTTTTGGATCATGAAACATTCAAAATCTAAATGAGGGGTTATCCTCTTGATTTGAATTTCTTTTTTTTCAGGAGTCGAGACAAAAAGTATCCATCTTCAATGTTACCTGAACTGAAGGTAACTGAAGCGCTTCACACTCGAATGCTCTTGGTTCAATTCTTACCCCAGCCCGTAAACCCAAAGAAAATGAAGATCGACTCTGACATCAACCCAAACAACAAAATTCACAACAAGAGCCTAGATATTCTTCCCACAGTGGTTCCAAATCTGACATTGGTTCTGACCCCGCCGAGTTTGGATATGAAGAGCCAGACGACACTTTCTTGTCACCTATCCCTTTTAAACGAAGTGTCATAGCAGAAGACAAGGACATATGTCTTTCTCACACCACGGGAGAGATGTCATCATAGGACAAAAAAGGTAGACAAAGGTTCCCCTGGCCATTTTCAAGAAAAGAGGTGTGATAAACATGCATTGGATTAAATATGAGAAGTCACAAGGAAACTCGTATAAAAATTCTCACAACAAAAATGCATTGAGGAAGGTGGTTACAGTGTAGACAAAGTTTTCTTTTTGTGACATTTTGTTTTTTTGGACCCGGTGCAACATCATTTGGGCTTTTTATAGTTGTCACTTTTGAGGATACATATTTCCTAGTCTATAGGTTTATTAATGTGATCAGGTTGCATATACTCACCGTTAGATTTATTACGTGCTTAGATCTAATGGTAAGCATATATAATCTGATCACATTAATGGACCTACGACATGTTAAATATTGGTTGTCATCACTTTTATGCTAACTTTTAAGAACTTCAAAAAGAGAAAATTGCACACGTATGCAATGATGAATAAGGTTACGAAGTGCACAAAGGCAATGTGTAAGCTACTTTGTTGGTTTGAGTGATCAAATTGAATTTCCTTCCAAACAAATAAGTTATGTATGTGGCATGAATTAAACATTTTTAAGTAGAAACTTGATTAATGGATAATTTTGTTGTTGATAAGGTAATGATTATTATTTATAGATAATTTTAATTTTTAAAAATTATAGTTTTGGTTTTTTGGATTTTAAGATGATTTTATTTAATATGAATTAGTGAGTGATTCAAAATAATAAGAAGGGATATAGATATTTTTGTTTAGAAATTTGGTAATAATCATTTTCATTGAGAGTATTGTAAATATCAAGTATTAATATTGAACAATCATAATATAATTTTGTCTATTTAAAATTACAATTTTGAGAAGAATTCCTTAATTTGATTTTAATAAGGACAATTTGAAAAAGGTTCTAAAAACTAAAATGTTTGGTAGA
The DNA here is from genome assembly GCA_000404065.3 of Pinus taeda. Lineage (NCBI taxonomy): Eukaryota > Viridiplantae > Streptophyta > Pinopsida > Pinales > Pinaceae > Pinus > Pinus taeda. The sequence continues at coordinate 113,186 of APFE030354753.1, read as the reverse complement.
AAATGTTGTATAAAAATAACTTAAAATTTAACAAGTGTTTTTAGTTTCGTAAGCTAAGTTTATATTGAAAATTCAAACACTAATATAGTAAGTGGAGTTGGGCTGCCACAACCTACCACATGGGACACTTGGCAATGGCATGAAGTTTTACTTATAACTAACAAGTTTATCAAAATTGGATCTATGAGGAATATGTGTTGGAAAAGTAACTAGGTTTGGACTTCATATTTGTTTTGTACTCGTAACAAAAAGAAAAAAGAAGAAAAAGATTTATATTATTATTATTTATTTAGTTAAGCATGTTCTTCATGCTTCTAGGCTGTATTGAAGTCAAACAATTAAATTTGAGTCAAAGTCCATTTGGAATTTTTGTAAGAAGAATATTTTTTATTAAAAATAATAAAGAAGACCTCCATATGACCAATTCAGCCCTCCATATGGTTAGGTTGGCCTGCTGAACAAATGTGACCCTTCATAGTGATGAGCAACTATATATTGGGGTAAATCTTCCACCAAATAGACAAGAAGTTTGTTGAGTGTTTTCTATAGAAAGAAGTATGAATTTTAGTGGCACGTTTGTGGAAGTTCTGAAGTAAGGTATGTGAATCTCCGTGGCAGGGTTATGCGAGTTTCTTTGAAGCTAAACATGTGAATTTTATGTGATAATTTGCGAGCTAATGAAGGACTATAATCAGTATGTCATGAAATATATTAAAGATGATTGTGATATGCAAAAGAGTGTTGTAAATTATGTAAAATTCAAGCTTGTGATAGATCAGTTTGAAGGAAAAAAACTTGACAGAGAATGGAGGGCTGACGTGAGGATCTTATGGAGTTATTTCTCTTGGTTTTGGGTCTTGATATCTCACTTTTAATTGATTATATAATAAGAGGATTGACTGGATTTTTCCCTTTGGAGGGGTTTTCCCTGGCTTGGAGCCTATATCTTGTGTTGTTTGTGTTTTTGTTTTCTTCATGCATTTTATTTTTTGGTAATTGCATGATGAAGAATAAATAATAAATGCCAACAAATCTCACAAGTAACCATCAAATAAGGGGAATCAACCTTAATCTACAAATACATTGATTCTCCAATGTGGTATCAGAGCTAAGGTTGTGAAGCATCTTGTTAGTTGTTGGCAAAAGGAAGAGACTTTAAGAATCATCAAAGGTAGTATCTACTCATGGATATTTTATGTGGTAATTTTTTAGGCTAAGGAGTGAGTTAATAAGGAGGCTATTGCATAATATGGATCCCCTTGAGTTCTATACTTTTGAGTTTATCAAGGCTATATCAATGACAAGTTTATTATGACCTCTCTTGGATATGATTTTCTTCTTGACATAATTAAAAATTAATGCAAGTTTCTTCTTGACATAAATATATATTGTTTCCTCTTGGTACATGAGTTACCTTACTTTGATTAGAATTGAATTCTCCATAGTAGTTCGAGTAGGTACCCATCTAAAGTCAGAATAATGTGTGTAGATTATTGTATAATGTGAGTTTACGAATGCAAATTCTCCTCCAAGAAGGCCTGTTAGTGATGCAATCTAATCAAAGTTTCCAATATATGAAAATGACTCGAGATATGGTTCAACATGGTTGCAATCAAAATGTATATGTTATATTATGCTACATAAAGTCTGTTAGACATGGTAGCGACTTGTATGGTGGATGGCAGTTATCTTATTGATAATATCCTACAATGATCTAAAAATGAAAAGTGAAGGTTTCATGAAATAATTTGCAAGCTAGTTCATGTCTTTTAGGCAATGGATCATGGTTGCAAAAGAACACAAACTAAAGTAAATTTGTAGAATTATAATAGTTGAAAATGGACAAACATGCAGCATCAAACACATGCAAATTGATAACGGAGTTCACCCCTCTCGGGCTATGTCTTTGGGTCTATCTTTCGATGGCGGCCATTTTATTATATGCTCAAAATCTCAATACATCCACATGCAAGCTTCGATATGAAAAAATAACTCTTCCATTACATCTAGAATGCTCGAAAACCACTTTCTAGGCTCTTCTTGAGCTCAAAAAGGTTGAAAATTGAGCAAGTCATGTCTCCTTTTCCAAATAGTCCGTGTTAAACACACATGGAGAGCGAGAAAGAATAGGAAAGATAAAGCATGCATTACATTTTTATTAACAATAGATGTACATTTATAGTACAATATGGTGACTGTTGGGATTCACATCCCAAGGTCCCTTGGACTACTTATTCTGTTCGGCTTCCACACTAACCCATTTAGGATTAGGTGTCCAATATTCCCCCCCTTAATCTGAAGGGTTATGTATGAGTCCAAGAAGAGAGCTGTAATACAAAATGTGCAAATATGCATGGCAGCACTAGGCTGAATGTGCTCTCTGAAATGTTGGTATAAAGGGCGGTGGTTTAAGGATGGCCACCAACACTGGAATGCTTAGTGTAGTTCCCAGAACTCTTCCAAAGCTGGCAAGAAGCTAAAGTCTTCTGCTAGAGGAAGTGATCCTATTGTTTTAAAGAGGGAAACCTTCAACCATAAAAGGGAGGTCTCACCCCACATAAAAGGTAAAACTTCAACCTGAAAATGGAAGTCTCAACCTGTGATGGTTTAAGGATGACCACCAACTCTGGAATGCTTAATGCAATTCCTGGAACTCTTCCAAAATTTGCAAGAAGCTGGAGTCTTATGCTAGAGGAAGTGTTCTCAATTTTGTTCTTGGAACTCTTCCAAAACTGGCAAGAAGCTGAAGTCTTCTGCTAGAGGAAGTGTCCCAGATTGCCAACTGAAGGCATGTTCACGAGCATCTTTGTCTCTGCCTACAACTCTGAAACTGGTGTGGTAGGTTGTGGCTCAGGCTCGCTTGATGTGGCTTTGAAGCTTGTAGATGACCATCATTTCCCCCCCTATCAGATACAAGGTGAGAGGATGGAGAAAACTCAACTGCAATACTGTTCAATATTCTGGAACAAGTTCTGACATGTGTTTGGAATATCTTCTTGGCTGTTGATGCCCATTGCCAAGAAGCGATCCATCCTAGATGAATCTTTGTTCTTGCAGGATGTTTGTTGCTAAAGCATCTGTGTGAAGAATGGGTGGTTTTATGACAGTGTTTACATGGATGAAGAACAAAACAGTGATCTTTCAGATGGCCAACTCGATCATAGTGTTGGCATTTCACGATCTGTTGTTGTTGTTGTTGCTGTGGAAGAGGAGCAGAGTCTGGAACAGCTGGAGCTGAACTATCATGAGGAGCATGTGAACTATCATTAATGAAACCAACACTCTGAAACTGAATGGGTTTTGAGTAGTCTGGAATATGAAAGGACAAGTCCTTGTCATATCCAAGACCAGTTTTGTGCTTGTTGTGGACAAGTTGTTCCCAAGGTCTGATAATGGGCTTGGGAAGTGCAGACTGAACTTCTGCATATGCATGTAACCTTGCTACTTTGTTTGGTACTAAATCTGAATGAACTGTAACATGCTGCTGATGGGTGGTTGTCTCAATGTTCTGAACAAAAACAGGTTCAGAATGGTGTCTATTTTGATGTAGCTCTTCTTGCTGTAGGTGTGATTCAAGCTGCAAAAAATCGATCTTTTCTTGTGCATTTTGCAAATAAGTTTGAATGTCAAAAAGAGTTTCTTTGTTGACTTTGACCATCTCATCAACAATGGAATGAATTAGGATATTCAATAACTTTAATGCATCTTCAAGTTTGGCCATTATCTCTCATAGACAATGAATTATGATAAGTAAACGCCACGTAAATCCAAGTTAGACCATGACAATAGCAGGTGAATACTAAAGGATGGTATTACGCATGATCCTTCACCAGCTGCTCATTGAAATGCTTAGTTACAGGAAATAATGGCTTAATTGTATGGAGTAGCGCTGGATTGAGTACTTTAAAGGGGGCAATATTTTTTGTCAAACATTTTGTGGATGTGAATGCTTGCTAGCGTTAGAATAACGTATGGTATTCAAGGAACTTCACATATTTTAACACAATTGGCGCAGATTGTAGAAATGATTCCTAACCCGGTCTATGAACTGAATGTGACGAACCGACATAGCGATGAAACCCTCTTGTCTACTCTGAAGTTAGCTTTAGATATTCTTCCTGAGGCCTATTGAGATTGAGTTGAATGGGGAGTTCTTCGAACGACATTGAAATGCCAATGCCAGACAAATCCTTTCATTATCCAACAATAAAAACGATACAAAAATAGCAGATAACACTCTAACAGCGAGCTTCACATGCCCAAATCCATTGATTTTCAGAGAGATCTGCTTGCAATTTCAGTGAGCGAAGGGTGCACTATGCATATGAAAACTGCCTCCCAGGACTCTCAGAAGGCGCGTGTTCAAAACTCTTAATTCAAAACATATTTTATCATGTTTTAGATACTGCAATAGAGCAACTAGTGTGTTTCGGGGCGCCAGTCCAGCGAAGTGAGTATTGCTTGAAATTCAACTCATAAAAGTAGTATATGGAGTAGTATCTGAATACAAAGTTCTTTTCACTTCAGGTGATTGAAGGTGTAATCAAATATCAATGGAATGCTACAACTAATCATATAAAAAGCTACTGATATATATATAAACAAGCCACAATGAGCTTTTGTCGATCATATCAAGCCACAGAGCAAATACATCGAGCCATTATATTGCATGTCGTTGTATTCGATGCTACTGAGAGAGCAATACAGATCTCGGAGAATAAGGTCTAGAGTCATTCCTCATGACGTAAGAGCCATACCATAGTCATATCTCATGCTAGTGATACTAGTCATACAATACACTGTAATGTTATCAAGCCCTTGGTCAATGTCAGTTTTCACATAAGCAACAAAACAATATAAGATTATGGGCGCACAAAGAAGATGATGAAATCTGCACTGAACAGTGTGAAATCATAGATAAAACTTCGGAATTCGCATACTCAAAAAACATGCCAGGAAACCAAATGAATAATTATCCAGCAAAGCACCGCTGTGGAACACTCTCAGAACTGTTTTATGGGATGAGAACCAAGGCTCATACATCGTGCAGTGAAGACGCAACTAGTAAAGAAAATAGTGTAAAAACATATGTGGAAGAAGTGGTGGGATTCAACGAGAGAAGTGCGTATACTAAGTATTCGTCTCCAATAATGGAGCAGTATTTCTCAGCTAATTCCGTTACAGGTGATGACTACGCTGTGTTTTCTCCGTCCCCTTCGAATTCGACAACTTTTCTAACTCCATCACCAACGCCTAGCCCCTCAGTTATGAGAATCTCAAAAGTAAAAGTGAAAGGATGGCTTCATGTAAAAGGCAATTGTCGTACTGGTGCACAGGCTGTGGATGACTCCAAACCAGTGATGTCACTGAGAAATCAATATTTATGTTATGGTAGTGTAGCCAATTTTGAACGCCAAAAGGCAACCTCAAGGCCCCCATTGCCTTCACGTCAAGCTGGCTAGCCGTTATTACCGTGTTTGAAATTTTGCAGAACTGGGAAGGACTTCTTGATCCCTTGGACGAGAATCTGAGACGAGAGATCGTCAAGTATGGTGAATTTGTTCAGGCCAGTTACAGTGCATTCGAATTCGACCCGCAATCTGAAAATTACGGCTGCGTAGGTAGAACGGAAGGTGGAGGGGCCGAGGTATAGATGGGAGGTCGTTCGATGGATGAGGCAGCGATCAACATATGCTGCGTTCAATTTAATACACAAGCGTAAATACAAGAACTGATACCTTCGTTTCTCATACCATGTCAGGGATCAGCGCTGAAATAGGAAATGACAGTGCAGGAGCGTTTTGTATGCAGAGAGCAGCCTTTTGTATGCAGGTGGAGTAGGTACAAAAGCAGCGTTCTCCTTTAGGCGTTAACTAGAAAGATGCGTCAGATGCATTCAGCCAGAGGCATGCAACGCTGGAAGGACAGAGGTGTTATGTCAGGATAGAGGATAATGGACAACACTTCTTTCAGGAACGTTCATGGCAGTGAGGACGTTCAAATAAATATGGCAGAAATAAACTGCACAAAATAGGCCATAAACAAATGGCTCAAATTAATTATGCAGGGCAGGAATACGCCTGCTCTAATACCATGTTAAACACAGATGGAGAGCGAGAAAGAATAGGAAAGATAAAGCATGCATTACATTTTTATTAACAATAGATGTACATTTATAGTACAATATGGTGACCGTTGGGATTCACATCCCAAGGTCCCTTGGACTACTTAGTCTGTTCGGCTTCCACACTAACCCATTTAGGATTAGGTGTCCAATATTCTGAAAACTACTCTACAAAGTCCCTCTTCTCTGCAAAAAATCAACAAAACCCCCCTTGGCCGAACTAATTGAGCGGTCTGGTTAACACCCCGTAGGTCAGGGGTTCGATTCGTGATTGGTGGTCAATGTTTATATATATTAAATATAATTTTAATTGGGGCCACCCCTTTATTTATCTACTTCCACCAGTCATATAGCCGCATGGAGAACCATGGGCCACACACCCTACCCACCTTTGATGCATTTGGTGTTATTCATATATTATTTCACGAAACTACAGGTTGTCGTATGCCCCCACCATTCCTCCACACTTTCTAAGCAACGTTGGGACCACGATCCAATCCTTACGTAACATCCCTATCCTCTGCACTCCCACCGAAAATTCTTTCATATACATGTGGCCTAGGGTCTTTGGCTCTTGGGCATAGGAAGGGTGCCATGCACCCCACCCCCAAATATTTCGCAAGTGGTCACATTTGGTTATCGTAAGCGTGGGTCAAAATCTTGTACCCACCTTCGTTTCCACTGCAGTCACATAGTATAACATATAACCAAGGCTGGTCCGGTTGGGTGTGCCTACTGTCCCATCCCTCTCCCCATTCCTCTTACCACTAAACCTAATTAATACAAGCGTGCGACTGTGATTAACAAGGATCACTTGTGGCCCAATAGTTGGGTGCTCATTTTTTTGGTTGGAGGTTATACAATTGAATTCATCGGAGGTTGTCCATCAACATAAAAAAAATTCACGTGATTCCTAAGGCCACATGGTGGCCTCTCATAGGGCCGTGTGGCTCCCTCTTATTGGCCCACATGGTGGCTTGTGATTGGCCCAAATATAAATTCTTCTGCCAATAACCATGCACCAAGTGTCCTCACAGGATTGGCTCACCTTCTAGATGCACAACCAAGTCATTCTACTGATGTCAGCACCACATCAACGTATGGACTACCACATGGCATCCATACCTACACAGTCAACCCTGCACTTTGACTTTTTTTATTGTTTGCCAAAAATTTCAGAATGTGATAACTTCCTCATATGATTTTAGATTGAGGTGATTCAAGCTGCGTTGGAATCAAAATGATGAGCTCTACTATTTGGAATTGGTTTCAGGAGATTGTCAGAACTTCCATTTTTTAGCATATTTTGTATCCCCTAGATCACTCATCCCCACTAGAATATTTTGGACCACAAAAAGTCTGTTTTTACTTGGAAAGTAAGTGAGGCTATAGCTTGCTCACTTTCTTCATCTCTATCCACCTTTCTTTGCTTGGATTGGTACCTTTGAGCGCCGCACAAAGATACTCCACATTACCTCTCCTTGAAGTTCTTATCCTCCTATCAAGAATAAAGTCTTCCTACAACTCATTTAAATATTCAAGATAAAAATATTCTATAGATGGAATCTAAACATTCTCTTCATGATCAACAATCATAGGAGGCTCATACTATCTCAAATTTTCCACATTTGCAATGAATTAAATTTACATGTAATGCGGAAAATATAATCAGAAAGTGTTGTTATCAATCTTCTCTAAGATTTTGAAAGGACCATATCTAATTGGCTTGAGATTTTTCCCTTCACCTTGTAATCTTTCTTTGCTGATGTACAACCAAACTTGATCTTCCACTTGGAAATCATGATCAACCTTATTCTTATCATGTCTTTCTTTGTACTTGGCTTAGCTTTTCTCCAACTGTCCTTGTACCCTTTGATGCACTAATTGGATTTTTTCAATGAAATGCTTGGCTTTGTCCACATCATTATATTCATCTATTTCAATATCTTTACCAAAGAAGAAATCCAAAGGAGACTTTGACAAATAACCCAAACAAGATTCAAATGGAGATACTTGTGTATATGAATGCTTGGCACGATTGTAGGCATTCTGGATGTAATGAAAATGCTCATCCCAAAGTTTAGGAGGCTTACCACAATATCCTCAAAGGAGATGCACTATTGTTCTATTCACTACTTCTATCTGGCCATCAGTTTGTGGATGAAATGTTGTGCTCTTATTTAACTTTATGTCCATGAGTTCCCATAAACTTGACCAAAACTTCATTATAAATCGAGAATCTCGATCACAAATAATCAAAGTAGGTAACCCCAGATGAACCCATACATTTTGGAAGAACATATTTGTAGTTTTTTTAGCTAAGACTTGTTTCTTACAAGGCATAAACACACACATTGTTTTGAAATGATCAACTATAACATATAAATAATCATGATCTTTTCCTAGACATTGGTAGTCCCCCAAAAAAATCCATAGAAATATTTTCCCAAGGACGAGAAGGGATAGGAAGTGGACTATAAAAACCCAATTTCCCATTACTTGACTTGATAGTAGTGCACATAGAACATCCTTTTACATATATTGATACAATTTCAATTGGCTACACCAAAGTGACCAACAATAAGATAAGTATGGGATTCCCTTATTATAATAACTCTTTCACCTTGTGGAATACACGACTTTCCAAGATGATACACCAACTTGTTATGAACATGATAATCCAGCTCTTCAACATGATTTCATTGACTCAAAGTTGTATAAACATCTTTAAAATATTCATATTGATCATATTTTTCAATATAACTTTCATGCATGATTGAGTTATGCTTAAGAATAATAGTTGCATTAAAAATAGGCCTTGATAACATATCTACAACTTTGTTGTAAATACCTTTCTTACACCTGATAACCAAATGAAATCGCTGCAAAAATCCCATCCATCTGAAATGTCTAGCTTGTTGTAGCTTGGTTTGGGATTGTAAATATTGCAAAGGTTGATGATCAATATGAATAATCTTTTCTTTATCCATCAAATAATATTCCATTTCTTCACGCTTTGTACCAAAACATACAACTCTTTATCATAAGTTGGATAGTTAATTACTGCATTGGAAAAGGTTTCAGAATGATAACATATTGGCTTACCATGCTGCATCAAAACTGCTCCCAAAGCATATTGGCTTGAATTAGTTTGAATTTCAAATGGTTTCTTGATATCTAGAAGAGCTAGAAATGGTAATGTATTGATTTTCTCTTTCAAAGTGTCAAAGTATTTCTTCTTTATTGCCTCCTTCACACTTGTCAAAGCATGTAATGGTGTTGCAATGAATAAGAAGTTAACGATAAATTTTATCCAATAACTGGTTGCTCCCAAAAAGCTCCTAACTTTTGTTACATTGTTGGGTTTAGGACAATTTAAAATAACATTAATTCTAGAGGGATCAATCTTCAATTAACCACCTCCCATAATATGACCTAATTAACCAAAGAGGTTTTCCCAAATTCACATTTAGACATCTTCAAATACAACTTTTCCTTTTTCAAGACATCTATAACTTTCTTTACATGCTTGACATCCTCTTCATGAGTCTTACACAAAATTATAATATCATCTAAGTAGACTATGACAAAATCATCAAGGAATGGTCGCAATACAATATTCATAACTCTCATGAATGTGGAAAATGAATTACAAAGCCAAAATGGAATAACTAATCATTCAAACAAACCTTGTTTTATCTTTAAAGCAATTTTCCAAATATCATCTTCAGTAATCTTTATCTGATGATAACCGCTTCTCAAGTCTAACTTAGTAAAAGAAAAAACCTCCTTTAATTGATCTATTGAATCATCAATGTGAGGAAGATGATAGCGATTCTTTATCGTAATCTTCTTCAAAGCTCGAAAATTCACACACATGCGCCATGTACTATCTTTCTTCGGAACCAAAACAATAGGAGACCCAAAAGGAGATGTACGAGGTCTAATGACCCATTTTTCAAGAAACTCTTGTATTTGCTTCTTATTGTCTGCATTCTCTAAAACTGACATTTTATACGTGCCAATATTCAAAAGTGGTGCATCCTGCTGCAATTGTATCTCATTTTGGATTCCTCTTTTTGGAGGTAAACCTTCAGGTTCCTGAAACATATTGTCATAATTATTAATTAATTCAACCAATTCATGCTTGAGCCTAGAATCAAATTCCAAGAAAGCTTCAGATTCAACAGTATCTTTATATTTAATCATCAACAACAAAAAATTCTTACTAGCATTCACAAGCCTTTTCATTTGACCTACACTAACAAGAGATAATTTCATCTTCTTGCGATGTGATCTAACAATTTACTCAAATCCATCTTTGAAAATATGATATTTTTTCTCATGACGATAGAATATGGCTTATCATTCATATAAATATGGACTCCCTAAGACAATCCCACAAATATCAAGTGGTACAACATCAAGCTCTACCTCATCTATAAAATTAACAGTGGTGGAAAATTTGAGTTTACATTTTCTTGTCACTTGCAATTTGGCATCGTCACATACCCAACCCAAGGGGTAAGGATTTCATGATTTGTAGTCTCTAAATTAAGTTTCTTGATGTTTTCTTCAGAGATAAGATTTAATTGAGACCCACTATCAAATAATGTATCAACCATGTGTTTTGTAACGACCTTGACATGAAAATACTCACTTCTTTCTTTATCATTTTGAGATTCAACTAGCTTGTTAGAAGAATTGATACTCATTTTAGAAGCTATACCTTTCACCGCCATGGATGCGATTTTGGTTTCATCACTTGAATCAAATCCTAGATCTTGTTGAGTTGTAGTAACAATCTTTTGTTTCCCCATGTTATTGAACTTCTTTGGCCTCACTTATGGATGTAATTTCCAACAATGGTCTTAACCATGGACATCTTTTGAATAATGTTTACAATAAGTTTCTCTCCCTCTTTCTTGACAGTAGCATTCTTCTTACCTTTTCCTTTAAAGTTTCCCTTTCCTAAATTTCCAAATTTAAAGGGTTTCTTACTGGACTCTTGAGGAAAAGTCTTGCCTCTTGATTCTAAATGAGTTGCCTTAACACATACTTCATTTAGATTGGTGGGATTAAACATAAGTATATTATGTCTCAAATAATTATGCAATCCACCTATATACATAAGGATACTATCTTGTGAGGTCAAATCAACACACAAAATTAATGCTCTTTTTCTAAGTTCTTGTGTGTAACTTTTGGCAAAAATTTTCCAATGCATTATTATTATTATTATTATTATTATTATTACTTTATTTTATTATTATTATTATTATTATTATTATTTATTTTATATATATATATAAGCTAATGGATAAAATTACCTTCTTATTGCAACTATAAACTCATTTCAAGAAGATATAATTTACCACTTTTATTCAAATATTCTCGAGTTCTAGCCTCCCACTAGATGAAAGTTGCACCTTCCACGTGAAGAGAAGCAAGTTGGATCTTTGTAAAATCATCATCAATCTTTTGAATCCTGCTATAAACTTCAATTTGATGGAAAATATTATCCAGATTTTCAGCATTTACTTCTCCATTATACATTGGCAATTCAAACGTGACATCAAGCTTAAGCAAAGTAAGCTTAGTATGTCCACTTGGAGATGTAGGAGGAGTAGATATATGTGAAGAAGGAGGTGAGGATGGAGGTAAAGGAATAGGAGGAGGTGGAGGCTTGCTCCCATTACCACCATCACCTTTTGGTTGATTAGAACTTTCTCCTTGCAACCAGGTTGTTCAGTCATTGTACAACACTTTCACCATCTCAATTATATCAAAGAAAGCTTTTTAAAAATATCTCTCATCCTCAGACATCAATTATTGTCCTTTTCCTTGTTCACGTGGCATGACTTGTGGATTATGTGACCTTCTTGAACTAATTTGAGAGTTAGGTTATTCAAGTGCTCCTTCTTCTCTTCTCAATTTAGACCTTGTAAGCACTCACAAAGCTTTCAAATTCTATCAAACTTCCACAAGAACCATGCTCTGATACCAAACTGATCTAAAACTGAAAAGTGAAGGTTTCATGAAATAATTTGCAATCTAGTTCATGTCTTTTAGGCAATGGATCATGGTTGCAAAAGAACACAAACTTTAGTAATTTTGCAAAATTATAACATTGAAAATTGGAAAAACTTGTAGCGTCAAACACAAGCAAATTGATAACGAAGTTCACCCCTCTTGGGCTACGTCTCCGGGTCCAACTTCTAATGGTGGAATTTTTATTATATGCTCAAAATCTCAATACATCAACATACAAGCCTCAATTTGAAAAAAAATGACACTACCATTGCAATCAGAATGCTCAAAAACCCCTGTCAAGGCTCTTCTTGAGCTCAAAAAGGCTAAAAAATGAGCAAGTTATGTCTCCTTTTCCAAATAGCCTATAAACTACTCTACAAAATCCCTCTTCTCTAAAAAATATTCAACAAAAACTCCATTGGCCTAACTAGTTGAGCGCTCTGATTAAATCCTTGTAGGTCGGGGGTTCAATCCACAATTGGTGGTGAATGTTTATATATATATATATATATATATATATATATATTAAATATAATTTTAATTAGGGCCATTGGCCCCTTCTCCTTTTCTTCTCTACTTCCACCAATCATATGGTTGCATGGAGAACCATGGGTTGTGGTTATGAGCCACGTTCCCTACCCATATCTAATGCCTCTGGTGTTGGTTGTATGGTGTTTTACGAAACTGCGGACTGAGCCCTATGCCCCTGCCATTCCTCCACACCTTCTCTGTAGTGCCATGTCATATTAGTGTCGTAGGACCAAGGCCCAAGCCTAACCCGACGTCCCCATACTCTATGTTCCCATTAAAAATTCTCACATATACATGTGGCATGGGGTCTTTGGGCCTTGGGTAGGGGCAAGGCGCTACGCGCCCTGCCCCCATATATTTCATCAGTGGTCACATTTGGTTATCATAACCATGGGCTGAACTCTCACACCCAACTTTATTTCTACTGTACTCACGTGGTATAACATATAACCATGGCTGGGCTGGTTGAATGGCCCCACTAGCCCCATTCTCTCCCAACTGTCACACGACTAAAAATTAAATACAAGCAAGCGACTATGGTTAACAAATATCACCCATGTCCCAATGATTGGGTGCTCATTTTGTTGGTTGGAGGTTATGCAGTCGAATCCACTGGAGGCTTTCTATCGACATAACAAAATTTTGTCTTGATTCCTGAGGCCATGTGGCAACCTCTTATAGGGCCACATGGCATCCTTTGATTGGCCCATGTTTTGCCCTATGATTGGCCAAAATACAAATTCTTCTACCAATAACCATGTGCTAGTTTGCTCACAAGATTAGCCCACCTTCTAGTTGTCCAGCCAAGTCATCCTATTGACATCAGCACCATGTTAGCATACAAACTACCACGTGGCATCCATACCAAATCAATCATAATGATGAGCTCTATGATTTGGTGCTAGTTTTCTGAGATTCTGGGCACTTTATTTTTCAACATATTTTTGATCCCCTGGATCATACAATGACTTACATGACAACTTTGATGGTGAAGCATATGGAACCTTGACAGGATATGTGTATGACAATATAATGATTGATAACCTTGATGAAATGTCGATAAAAACCTTGGTGTGACAAAAAAATATATTCAATAGTGTGAGAGTATGACAATAATGGTAGGATACTCTTGTGACAACAACACCACATTGATACATTTGGAAGAATGACAAGCCATCATATGTTTGACAAGTTAAAATATTAGAGGCAAAGATAGTAAGCTGAGTAGGGTTGCTAATAAAAACCTAGATCAGATCCATCAAGTGCATCTTATATAAGAAAGACAAGAACATTTTTCTCATGTGAATTGAATAGCCTTAGGAAGGAATGAGGATTAAAAGTGGAGTAAGAAGTCTTGTCTTATGTCTAGAAGTTAGACAAGTTTGCTCAACTTAAGAAGAAGAATCTTTGTGAACTTTTCAATCCTCAAGAAGGTATGTTTCTGTGTTATTTTTGAAGTTTACTTTTGTGATTCATGCCGTAGTTTAGGGTTGCTTCAATGCATGCTTATCCATGTCATATGTTTGTCCTAGAAGTTTGTAAGTTTTGCATCATATCTATTCACATCATAGTGGGTCGATATCTTAAGTATTTGTGACAAATGTTGTGAAAACATTTTATCAAGTAGTCACAAATCTAGATACACTTACACTAGGTCTCTGAGCTTTGTCTCCTGCTTAAAAGAAGGTCAGATCACATCTTAAGTGTGAATAGTGATGTGTATTAATGGACAGAGTGAATGGATGACTTGAAGTGATGGGCGTGGAGGTCTATTCTAAAGAAGGTATGATTGTTAGAGAAAGGTGATGGGCATGGAGGTCTACTCTAAAGGGTTTACGATAGTAGTTTACCACAAGTGTAATACCTCTCAAGAAACAGAGTTGTTACAGTGAGGAGATATAGGCGGCATACCTTAAGGTGATAACCAAAGGTCTGAAAGGTGTATGGATAGGTAGTCATGGCAAGGAAGTTCTATGGGGGCTAATGTTTGTAGAGGGTTATTGTTAGGTGGACGTCCATTGTGACATGTGTTGTTGAACATCATCCTATATCAGCCTAAGTATAGTGCCTTTCTAGACTATTAGTGGTTGTATAAGTATCCTTAAGATTATTCATCTTATAAGAAGTTAAAGGACTGAGGGTTTCTTATATGTTCCCAAAGGATCGAGCTTTTGGAATAACAAAAGTGTAGTTAAGAGGGTTATTTATAGTTCAAGTGGTTTGGGGTTTGCAAACCAGTGAAATACTGTTGTAGTATGAATCCCTAGTTCAACAGATGATGGGAGGCACATTGTTGATATATGGACAAATTGTTATGTCATAAGCTCTATCACCTTTGAAGCAATAAGGAGATGGATAGTAGGTAGATCCGAAATCTGTATGAAGTAGTATTTCAGTAAAGTTGGAAGGATGTTTATAAGTGTTGAAGTCTAGAAATGTCTCTTTTCGACCATCCTCTTTGCCATCATATTTCACCTTTCTGTCATTTTTCTACAAAAGCCTCAGCATATTATGGTAAAATATAATACCTACAAGGTATTAATCATCCATATTTAAATTCTTTGTTTTTAGTGAAATTATGACAAAATTATCTTGCAATTATTGAATTTTATATATTCTGCAACTAATATTTGTTTCCATGGCAGAATCCATTTTTAGATAGGTTACAACATTCCAGAAGAAGAAAGAAGACTATTAAAAGATGACATTTGGCTCCCAGATGGATAACCACCTATTGATGTTGCTTGGAAACCTAGTCAAAATAAGAGATCTTGAAGTCAAAGGCTGAGTCAAACTTGGAAACTGCATGTTGTTGTTAAACATGGGAATCAAAGAATCAAGTGAGGCACTTAGCTGTTAAAAAATGAAATCTCCTATGACTTGTTTTTCCAATAGCGAGTCATAAATAGATTGGACTCTTAGTTTTCAATCTCATAGGTGGCAAATTTTCTTATAGTTTATCGGCTTAAAACTCTTTCGAAGTTGTTTTTATCATTTTTTTAAATAATAGTAAGCGAGACAAAGAACACGTTAGTACTGATTGTTGTTATTAAGTTTATAATCTTTTTATGGACAAATTGATACTTTGTTCTCCTAATATAAGTTCTTATTACTTTCTAAATGTGCGTGTGAAGAATTGTTGATTGTTAAATCAACCCTGCACTCCAGGAGGGCCCCCTGCGGGCTATGAGGTTTTTCTTTAGTTTTTCATTATTGTTACCATTAACATTTCTTTTAAATTTTATTTGTATCTTTGCTTTTTGTTACAGTCATTTCTACAAGGTACTCATAAACTAAAAATACCAAAAAGAGTTTACTTATGCTATGAATTTTCGATGTCAATGTTTAGTTGTTTTAGCATTCAATTTCAATTTCTCTAAGTTATTTCCTCATTTACATTTAACTTCTAATATGCTAAACAAGGTACATTTTAGAGGTTGATGCACACATTAGTAATCAATCTTGAGTTAAAAGTTTCACATTTTAGATTTCATTGTCATTCTCTTTTACTTGAAACTTTATCTTTTGCAGTCTAAATTTAGTTATCAGGTTTTTCATATTTCTCAATCAGCTTAAAGATTTCTTTTCAGCAACTAGTGCAGAATGAGTTCAATTCCACAGCAATGGAGTTAAATCATTTTTTTTCATGTTCAATTTTCAAGCATTTCCTTTTGACAGTTAGAATTAAATGTGGATTTCTACAATATAGATAAGATCTTTTATTTTCAAAAGATCAACCTAGATAGGACTCTAGATTGAAGGGACATGTGTTGATTCTCTCCAAATTGTATAAAAAACATTCATTCATCTTTACAACTTGTTTCATTCTTAGCTCACTTAATTTACAGAAAAAATCCTAGCATATATAGTGCACATACACTTCACAAGTACACAAATCTTAGTTGACATTTTATGAAGTAAATTAAAGAAAATTAATTTACCAAACAATAGGGTTAACTATGCAAACCCTAGGTACACACAACAAGGAAAATACCTTCTAGCAAAGGTTATAATATAGGTTTTTAGTATTATAAAATTAGAAAAAATTGTGGAAAAAAAATCTGTTAAAAATTTTGTTTGGGATAGTGGAGGTTTTAATGGAACTTTATCACAACTAAAAAATTCTAAGCAGCTAGAGGTTCTAACAAATGCTATATTTTTTCGTTGTGCTTAATGGAACAATTAGCACCAGTGCGCTACATACATAAAAGCACCAGGAAACATACATAACAGAAAGCATTGAGGTGTTGAATGCAAAGAATACTAGTGTGTAATATATATTGCATCGGTGCTAAGAGGTAAAAAATCCTCACGGCATTCTTCTAAGGAATGACATCAACGCACACAAAAAATAATTGTTGTGTTGGTGCTTTTTCTTTAAACTTGCAACGACGATGCATATCGTTAGTAAAAAGGCTTCAATGTGTTAGTTAGACAAAAGGAATGGTGTTGTTAGTTTTCATAAAGCACTGGGATGGAAATGATATTTTGTAGGACTGGAGAGTTAGTTATATTAAATCACTCATGCGTTAAGAATTACAATGCACCAAGGCTTTAATCTCAAACAGGACCAGTGTTTGAAGTGATAAACGCTTTAGTGGTCTCATTTTCTTAAAAGGCACCGGGCATGCAAAAATATGTTGTCACGGTGCTTTTATATAACACAACGCACTAGTGCCTTTTTATGTTATAGACGTGCCAGTTTTTTGAATGAGATTTTGTCTTTTTTAGAAACATTGACCTGTGACAGTGCAATTATTGCAAATTTTAAAATCCGTTATTCATCAAAAAATGGACATATATATTATAACAATATTCATATAAATTAAAATTTCATTAGTGAATTTATATATGATGTTTGGACTAATTTGTTATATTATTGGATTTCACATCTCTTCATAGTAATATTTAATCAGTGGTGCAACATTTCACAGTGACATTGGATAACACAATAGAATAAATTAAAATGTATTTTATTATATATCAATAAGAGGCTCTTTGTAATACAAAATGGGATTGTTATTGGTAATCCATTGTCTTTCAATTGGGACAATATGTTCATTACATTAAATAAAATGTCTGACTTTCATAGATAATTGTTTCAAAAAATACAACTGTTAGCATTGATATCCAAATAGATCATCATTCTTCGCTATAACTACTGTCAATGCTTGAGCTAGTTCCATGACTTGGGTTATCCAGACGAATGTTCTATTGATTGCATCTATTGTTTTCCTCTTCTTTCTCATGTTCCATCTACAAACATAAAAATAAAGTGTAAACCCTAACCTTAGGAGATGTAACACCAAGAGTTTGTGGGCCCCGTTGGGGTTAGTTGGGAAGCTAACTTCCCGGGGTCGTAATTTGGTCATATTATCTATGTTTGTTGTGTATGATACCTTGTTGGAAAGGTATTGTCAAGTACTAGAGGTTTTTCCATATGAACCTACCTATGGCTACAAGTCTGCCGCGGACCCCAAAACAATGATGTTTAGGGGGTCAAAACTGCTCTAGAAGTTCATGACCCAAAAAAATGCTAAAAATAGTAAATGTTGAAATGAACAAGGAAACAACTGAAACTGATTGGAGGGTCTAGGTGGAATAGGTGGGTGGCCACCAATATCCACCTAGATCACAGACATCCTAGGTTTGGATTGCGAAGACATAGTAATTTTGCAAGATATTTGGCCGTTGAGGGTAGCCTTAGTTGTGTTCTTGGACCTAGTTATAAAGTGCAATTTGTTTGACTATTGAGGGTAGCCTAATTTGTGTTTGGACCTAGTTATAAAGTGCACTTCCTTATTTTTTTTTGAATCAAATTTAATCCTTAAATCTTGAAAATTGTAAAGTGTCCATTTAAAGTCTGACAAGGTTGGAGACACTCACAGACATCCCATGTTTGGATTGGGAAGACATGGCAATTTTGTAAGTTGTTTGGATGTTGAGGGTAGCCTTAGCTATATTCTTGGACCTAGTTATAAAGTGCATTTCCTTACTATTGTTTGAATTAAATTTAATCCTTAAATATTGAAAACTTTAAAGTCTCCATTTAAAGTCTGACAAGGTTGGAGACACTCACAGACATCCCAAGTTTGGATTGGGCAAACATGGTAATTTTGCACATTGTTTGGTTGTTGAGCGTAACCTTAGCCATATTCTTGGACCTAGTTATAAAATGCACGGCCTTATTATTGTTTGAATTAAATTAAATCCTTAAATCTTGAAAATTGAAAAGTCTCCATTTAAAGTCTGACAAGGTTGGATACACTCACATACATCCTAGGTTTTGATTGGGAAAACATGGTAATTTTTCAAGTTGTTTGGTTGTTGAGGCTAGCCTTAGTTGTGTTCTTGGACCTGGCTATAAAGTGCACTGCCTTACTATTGTTTGAATTAAATTTAATCCTTAAATCTTGAAAATGGTGAAGTCTCCATTTAAATTTTGACAAAGTTGGAGACACTCATAGACATCCCAGGTTTGGATTAGGAAGACATGGTAATTTTGCAAGTTGTTTGGCTACTGAGGGTAGCCTTAACTATGTTCTTAGACCTAGTTATAAAGTGCACTACCTAGAAAAATAAGTTTTTGTTGTAATCTAGTTAATTTTGTTATGCAATGGCCCTTTATATGGATTTGGAGCACTAAGTCATAGGCCTGCAATAGGATTAAGATATAAGTTGTTACAAGGTTCAAATATATCAATTTTAAATCCTATTGTATATAATATATCAAATTTAAAGTCTATGGTTAGGCCAGAGGTTTATGATGTTATGTAGATGTTCAAACTTATAGAGAATTGAGTTGGTCCCTCCATATCATTTCCTAGATGATTTAGTTAAACCCAACTACACTCATATGTATGAAAAAAACCCTTGCAGTCAGATATATGAGTGTGATCAAAATTCTTACCAAAAATTTTACTTCCAAAAAATTATACATGATCTATGAACAGATGGTAGCCGAAAATAATTAGTAAGGAAAATTTGCCAAAAGATGGTAGCCAAATATAATTAGTAAGGAAAATTTTCCAAAATTTTTCACTCTCAATAGACTTGATCTCTCATCCATGGGTTGTAAAAGAAGACATAATGGTCAGCTCAATATTTGATGTTAATTTTCTTGCTGATGTTTTCGAAGAGCATGACAGTGACAAACTTATTTTGCTTGTTGATGTTTTTCAAGAGCATGATAGTGACAAACTTATTTTTCTTGCTAATGTTTTTGAATAGCATGCGGGGACAAATTGTACTTTATTTCCATTTGATGATGTCACAGTTGATGAAGGGAAAGATAATGTGGGTTTAAGCAAATCTGAAAGACAAATGAAGTATATTGAGCATATGGATGCTAAGTAGGTAAGTAGGATATAGAGAAACATAGTGATTATGAAAATGTTACAAGGTAAAACAATTGATAGAGATTTTCTCTTCAAATGAAACTAAGAGAAATGTCAAAGATCATTCCATGTTCTAAAAATGACGATGATCTTCATCTTATTCACTAGAAATTTAATCTAGAATGGTTTCATGTCTCAACAAATATGACAAGTACTGGAAGAAAGGGAAGCATAAATGAGTTTCTATGTATGTTTTTTCCATTCCAAGTTTCTCATTGATAGGCAGTTGAGCAAGGAACATTGTCATTTATTGCCAAATTCTTTGCCACTGTTTATTTTTGCATGTCATAAATTTATGCTAAATCCTAGACAACCTTAAAAGTTTTGTGGATTCTACTTCTTAAATCAGGTGGTCATCTAGTTGTTCTTAAATTGTATCTAGTAGCTTCATTTTCCAATTAATTTTGATTGAGAAACTAGTTTTTATGACATTTTTTTGGCTTTGGCATGAATGTTTAGAACTTTAGATGAAGTCCTTGCCGCTTGGAATTTTGACTGTAGAAAAGGATTGATGTTCAACTATAAACGAGTTCTATTTTTTTTCATCTATAGCTAGTCATACTAGCCAATACTCTGAATTATGGTTGTGTCATATATTCCAATCAACTTGAAAATGATTCAGAATATAGAAAAATAGAAAAAATATATATTTTCATGAAAATAAAACTATATGAAAACTGAAATAAAAACTGTGAGAAATGAAAATAAAACGGTAAGAAAATTGTGTTGTAATTGATTTTTGGAATATGGTGGGTCTTCAATCCAACATTAGAGTCTATGAAATCATGATTAACATTTCTTTTGTTCTCATCATGAGTTTCCTTTACTACCCTTTCACCATTAGTGACCATTTCTTGTAGCAACTTACTCAAATTTATCTTCAATTCTTCCATCTTATAGTCCATGCCATTCATCTTAGCTTCCATGCCATCCATCTTAGCTTCCACATCATTCATCTTAACTTGCATGCCATTCATATTAGCTTCCACGACATTCATCTTGGCTTCATTTACCTTTAGTGAGAGTGAAATTTGTTGTACTTGGTCTTGTAATTTTGATATATCATGTTGCATTTTTTCCTCTTCTTCAAGAGTCATGCTAGAGCTTTCAGGTTGCTTACTAGGTGTTCCCATTTTCTTTCTTTAGGGCATTAATTAATGCTAATAATTCTTCACTATTCCCTTTGAATTCCTTCAAGCTTCAAACTAAGCTTATGCAAAAATTTTAAAAAATCTACACACCTTTTTTCACTTTGTAGGAGCTCGATATTGCATCTGATGCATCTCTGTAATTTCGGATCTTCTAGTTCTGAAATTGCGACCTGCGGTATCCCTTTGTGTCCTCTTTCCAATGCCACCAGTCTGATTGAATTTAGATTCTCCAAGAAAGAGTTATGCACAATCTTCCAAGATGGCCTGATTATATGCCTTTTCAGAAGAGTGAAATTGTATGAAGTGCCACGTGTCACTGTTTTGACCTTAGTATCTAAAAAATATACATAGGAAACTACAGTCCATCCTATTTCTATAACTTCTTAAGAAATTTCAATCTGATGCTCAAAACAAAAGTTATGACGATTTTCCCCAGGTCACCTGTTTGGAATGTAATTTAGGAGGCTACAAAAAGGCCAACTTCCTCAGATCATATCTCCACAAATATAGCACGAAAAGCTCTGAAATTTAGACCCGAGGTTTAGAAAGATTTCAACCCAAATGGGTTTTTTTTTAGCATCTGAAATGTCACAGAAAAAATGTTATAGCACAAATGCCACGATAACCTGTTTGGAGCAGCGAAATCCTAGAATCCAACGCTTTAGTACCAAATGTTATGAAACAAGCTCACAAAAAGAAAGAAAAGATATATCAATGCCTTAGAATTCAGCCTCTTCGAGGGGGAAACCTCCTTTACATTACACAAATGAAAAATTCTTGGATGATTCAAATGAAAAAACCTCCTATCTATATATAGGAGTCTAAGGGGTCACAATATAACCAAGCCAACTAACAATAATAATAATATAAAGCCACAAAAAAAACAAAAGAGGGATTCTATGGGGTAAAATAATAACAATATGGGGACAATAGGGGCACAACAATAATAATAAGGGATACAACGACAATAGTAATGGGGGGATCACTAGTATTATAGAGACCTAACAAACCAACTCACAAAAAGATAGAAAAGATAGATCAACGCCTTAAAACTCAGCCTCTTCGAGGGGGAAACCTCCTTTACATTACACAATTGAAAAATTCTTGGATGATACAAATGACAAGACCTCCTTTCTATAAAAGATCTAAAATTTGAGCTCAAGCTTCAAACCGATTTCTTCTCAAATGGGTTTTTGTTTTAGCTTCTAAAACTTCGTACCGAACACATTATTCTTAAACTTCCACGATGACCTATTTTAGATGAAATTCTAGAGCTTGCAAAAACCCTAACTTCCTCAAATCATATCGCCAAAAATATAGGAGACAAGATCTGAAATTCAGACCCAAGTTTCAGAGAGATTTCCTCTCAAATGGGTTTTTTTGTTAGCTTTTGCAACGTCACAAAAAAAAAAGTCATAGCGAAAATTCCGTGATGACCTATTTGGAGAAATGAAACCCTAGAATCCAAAGCACTAATACCAAATGTTATGAAACCAGATCACAGAAAGATAGAAAAGATAGATCAACGCCTTAAAACTCAACCTCTTTGAGGGGGCAACCTCCTTTACATTACACAAATGAACAATTCTTCGATGATACAAATGATAAGACCTCATTTCTATATATAGGAGTCTAAGGGGCCATAATATAATCAGAGCCGACATAAAAATAATAATGTAAGGGCATAATAATAACAATAGTGGGCTTCTATGGGGCACAATAATAACAATATGGGGACTACACGGACACAAAAAAATAATAAGGGGGTTGTACTAATGACAATAAGGGGTTACACTAGTAGTATAGGGACCTAACACACAATATTGAATGGAGTAACGCCTATTTGATCTCATCAAAGAATACCACATGTCCTAAGTGTGGTTTTGGTCCGAGGTATTGAGATAGGCCAAAAAACTATATAAGGAGGAGAAGATCAAAGGGCCAAAATGTGCAAGTGAAAGGGTTTCTCAGGAATACTTCTATCTGAAGTATATTTTATGTTGGAGGGGCAATGTTTGTGAATGATTTGAAATATTTTATGCACCTTATATTCAATGTTGGATCAGGATCATGAAACCTGAAATGACTTATCATTGAATGATCTGATTTTCGTTGGGCTAGATCTGATTGCATACACATGTTTTATTAATTTCATGATCTAGGTATGTTTGAAGTCTGGAATATCAACGAATTTCTGAGTTAATATTTGAAGATATATACGTTGGTTCACCTAGGTAAAGGCGTGTATACACACAAGTTCGACTCTTCCATGTAGCGTATAACAAAGAAAATCCTATTCTTTAGAAATGATTGATCTATCTGTTCAGTCCTGATGTTATACTACTGTCTGTCAATGAAGTCTTCTTGAATCTGAATGTAAATCTGAATGCATAAGGAGTTTGGTGTCTGATTGATTGATTGTCTAAGCGAGAAGGGTTATCTCTGTTACTACCTATCTAGAGCTCTATAAATTGACAGTAGATGTTCATTATATTGCTGGTTGGTACAGACTTGATTCAGAAAATTTTATGTTTTAGTAGTTTTGAAGGTATACGCAAGTTTGGATAAAGGAAGTAGCGTATACACGCAGGTGGGGTTCAGTAAAGTAGCGTATGCATTCTGATGTATGATTTTTGAGGTTGCAATTGGCTCTGAATGATGATGCAGGTTTTTGGGTTCAAGGCAGTGTTCTAGTGATGATGATCTAATTGTTCAAACTAACTGATTGTTGGTTGATGTAGTTTGAGTTTCAAAGTTTCTGATGGGTCGAGTATGAAAATTTGATGAAATGAGGCCTTCATTTGTATTGTTGTGTACCAGGAGCATCCATTCTGAAAATTAATGAAACATGGTCCCTGGAGGAAGAGAGAAGGTCATAGCCTTCTGTAGAGCGACGCCTACGTACTAGTAAACACATCGGCTAGTGCATGAGTTAGGGGGTTGTAGCTCCCTTCCAGTAGAGGCTAGAAAATGAGAGAAGGTTATAGCCTTTTGCAGGTGGGTGCCTGTGTACCAGTATGAGTCTGCACTAGTACAAGATTGTAAACAAATTTTCTTTATATTAAAAGAAGACAGAGATGACATCAACAGGTGGTTTTTCTCTCGCATTGGGTTCCACCTTAAATCTTGGTGTTCATGTGTGTTGCTTATGTGTGAAGGTTCATTATGTCTTTATTGCACATAGTTACTGTATAATAAGTTACTGATGCATTGATTAAATATTTACACATGATAAATTGACTAAATCCTAAGTTATCTCAATATACATTGGTTTCTCTAATCATAGTAGTGTGTACACGCAAGTTCACTTCACTAAGGTAGCATATATAAATCTGTTTGGGAAATGAAATATTATTGAACTGTAAACACTGATTCACCCCCCCTCTCAGTATTATTTCCAACAATTGGTATCAGAGCATGCCCTTCAGAAGAAGCTTGATCGCTTGAAGGAAGATCTTTCAAGATGAACGATCACGAAGACATGGGATCTATCAGACCATCAATATTTAATGGGAACAAATTGGTATATTGGAAAATAAGAACCAGATCCTATCTTAAATCGCTTGGAGCCGATGTTTGGGAAATTGTGGAAAGAGGATATCAATTTCCAGCAGTAATACCTACAGATTCAGCAGGTAAGAAGTTATACGAAGCCAATGCCAAAGCAGCCAATAACTTGTTGGGAAGTTTGTCAGAATCAGAATTTGTCAAGGTCATGCACCTCAAGACAGCCAAAGAGATATGGGACAAAATCATTCAGAGCTACAAAGGAGACTCCCAGGTAAAACGTGTTAAGCTTCAAACTCTCAAAATTCAATATGAAACTCTTAAGATGCATAGTGATGAGAGTATGCTAGTTATTTTGTACATGTAGATGAGATTGTTAATTGTATGAAGAATCTGGGTGAAGAGATAAAGGAAGCTACTTTAGTAGAGAAAATTTTGAGATCTTTGTCTTCTAAATTTGAGTCAAAAGTATTTTCCATAGAAGAAAAATAGGATCTTCAAACTATTACTGTGGTTCAACTCCATAGAATTCTAACTGTCTTTGAAATGAGTAAAGGAGGTCCATCAGATATGATCGAAACAACTTTTAAAGCTTGAGCAAAGGGAAAAGAAAAGGAAGAGCACAATGAACCAGGATACATTTCAAAAGAAGAAGATGAGGTAAATTTTGTCAAGAAGCTTCAACGGGGTTCCAGAAGATTCAAAGATAAGCTACCATTCAAATTCTTTGCTTGTGGTAGAGTCGGCCATTATGCTGCCAAATTTCCTCATAAAGATAAATATGAAAAGGGAAAGGAATATGCAAAAGGCAATAGAAAACAGGTTGTTAATAGAAGGAGTTACTATACTCGTGAAGATAGTGATGGTTTATCTAATAATGATGAAGATGAAGCTGAAAAAGACTATAAACTACTCATGGCTTACAAAAATAATGATTATTTGGATGCCTTAGAAGAGGAAGACTTTCTTGAAGAAATCACAAAACTCAAAATCTGTTTAGAAGAAAATAATATGATCATAGATACGTTGACACATCAACTCACTGAAAGAGACAAGCACAATGAAAAACTAGAATGTGAAGTTGTGGGTCTAAGAAAAGAACTTGAGAAGACAAAATATTTTAATCTTAGATTTGCTAAAGACCAGAAACTTTAAATGAAATCATCAAAGTTCAATGTTCTCCTCTTATAAAGATAGGTCTTGGATATACTAAAGAATCATCCCAATCTCAAAAGTCGTCAACCTCCACCAGAAGCTATCTTGAGGCAGAAAATGCCAGTGAACATTATGTCAATCGTAAGCAAAAGCCTAAAAGTACACATCAAGTAAATCATGCTCAATTTACTCCAAGGATGAACATCAATAGAAGCATCAACCAACAAGTAAACAATGCCAAAAGATTCTATGATCGCATAAACTTCTTTAATGGACAATGTTTTTCATGCCATAACTTTGGACACAAGGCTGCTCAATGTGTTGCATACAAAACCATCATGACTAGAGAAGAACGAAATCAAAGGAGTGTAACAGGAATCAAGAAAAGTTCCTATAATAAATTTCCTCCACTTGAAGATGAAATAGAATGTTCGTTTTGTAACAACTTTGGTCATGAAAAATATGAATGCAGGAGCAAATTTCGGCAAACACTTCAAAATGAGCAAACATCATGAAATTCCAAGATATGGAGAAAGAAGGAATCTCAATCAGAAAGATGTGGCATATCTCTGTATGCAAAAGGACAAGAGAATCAGTGCTACATCAACAACGGATGCTCCAAACACATGACAGATGATAAAGAGAAAATTCATTCATATAATGCTTTAGAAAAGGAAAAAATGTCTCATTTGGAAATGACACACCAACTTTCATTAACAGTAAAGGTTATGTTTTCTTGAAAGAAAAGGTTAAACATGGAAATTTCATGTATGTAGATGGTTTAAAGCATAAATTATTGAGTGTCAGTCAAATGTGTGATCAAGGAAATGAAGTTGTGTTTCGATCAAATGGATGTGTGGTTCGTGATCTTGATACAGGAAGGACCGTAATCAAAGGTAAAAGAACTCCAAACAATTTGTACATACTCAAAGGAGGACAACAACAATGATATCTAAGAAAAACAAATGAAAATTGGTTATGGCACAAAAGATTGGGGCATCTAATCTTTTCTCAAATAAGAAAAGGATGCAGGCTCAAGGCGGTTCGTGATCTTCTAGATATCAACATTCCAGAAAATACCATATGCAAACCATGTCAAGATAGTAAGCAAACCAGAGTTCATTTCATTGAAAAATAAGGATCAACAAGTAAGCCTCTTGAACTCATCCACACTGATTTATGTGAACCAGAAAGGAAAAAGTCACCTCGTGGAGAAAAATACTTTATTTTATTCATTGATGATTTTTCTAGAATGGTTGGATAGGTCTACTAAAGCATAAAGATGAAACATTTGAAAAGTTTAAAGCCTTCAAAGCTTTAGTTGAAAATGAATTAGATCGAAAAATCAAATGTCTCAGATCTGATTGAGGGGGAGAATTCATATCAGATAAATTCTTTGATTTTTGTGAACAAAATGGAATAAAAAGACAGTTCTTAGTCACCAGAACTCCTCAACAAAATGTCGTAGTGGAAAGAATGAACAATACAATTCAAAAAAGGCTCGAGCTATGCTTGATGAATCTGAAACTCCTGCAACCTTCTAGGGTGAAGCTGCATTTTCTACCATGACTATTCTCAACAAAGTGAATGCTTAAGTAAATAGAGATCAAACTCCATATGAACTTTGGTATGGTAACCCTCCTACTGTAAAACACTTTAGGGTTTTTGGAAGCAAATGTTTCATCAAAAGAACTGATGAAAAACTTGGTAAGTTTGAACAAAAAGAAGACGAAGGAATTCTTCTTGGTTATTCATCCAGAAGTAAATGATACAAATGTTATAATAAAAGACTTCAGAAAATTGTTGAATGCATTGACGTTGTAATTGATGAAGCATGCAGAAATCTGAAACACATGAAATCAACAGAGGATTATGACAATGAGGAAGACAATGAATGATTTCCCGTATCAAATCAAAATTATATAGAGGAAGGAACCAATGAAGCACCAAAAGAAAATACAACAGACAGGGAAAAAAATCCATACAGGTATGTTCAAAGGAATCATCCAAAATCTCAAATTCTAGGAGAAATAGGGTCTGGAGTATAGACAAGAAGAACTCTTACAGGGACATCATGTTATCTTACATTACTATCCTCCATAGAACCACATAATGTAAATGAAGCTAGCAAAGATGAATGTTGGGTTAAGGCCATGGATGAAGAACTTGACCAAATTGAAAATAATGATACTTGAGAATTAGTTCCTAGACTTCATGATAAAAACGTTATAGGAATAAAGTGGATATCTAAGAATAAGTTGAATGAAAATGGAGAGGTTATTAGAAACAAGGAAAGACTTGTTTGTAAAGGGTATGCTCAACAAGAAGGTATAGATTTTGAAGAAAATTTTGCACATGTTTTTAGGCTTGAAGCCATAATCATGTTTCTTGCTCTTTCTAGTTTCGAAAATTCAAAGTGTATTAAATGAATGTAAAATCAGCTTTTCTTAATGGAGATTTAGAAGAAGAAGTTTATATTGAGCAACCAAAAGGATTCATTCTAGAAATGATGCAAAACTTGTATGCAAACTCAAAAAGGCTCTTTATGGTCTAAAACAGGCTCCAAGGGCTTAGTATTATTGCTTTGACAAATATATACAACAAAAAGGTTTCACAAAAGGTCCTGTAGACATCGAATTATATGCAAAGATTGAAAATGATAAACTACTAATTATTGTTGTTTATGTTGATGATATCATCTTTGCTAGCAATGAAGAATCTATGAGTGAGAACTTTGCTTCGGTTATGCAACAAGAATTTGAGATGTCCTTACTTGTTGAACTTACTTATTTTCTTGGTTTACAAGTACAACAAACAAAATATGGTATTGTTCTTTCACAAACCAAATATCTCAAATAGATCTTGAAGAAGTACATAATGGAAGATTCTAAACCAGTATGTACTCCAATGGTAACAAGATGTAGTCTCAGTTCTAACGATGAATCACCAGCAGCAAACCAACCAACTTACAGATCTATGATTAGAAATCTGCTTTATCTAATAGTTACCAGACCTGATATCATGCATGCAATAGGAATAGTTGGAAGGCTCCAAGCAAATCCAAAGGAATCACATCTTCAGGTAGTAAAAATAATTTAAGTATGGGGGATTACGCAGTGCATTATATTAGATATCATTTTTGGGATTCAACTGCGTTAAGTAAGTCATTCAAACGTATGACCATTTCCATGAGAGGTAGTCGAAACTAACTAATTTCTCATGATTTTTGAATAGTTCACTTAGCACTCATTGCATCGGGGTGATGCTCACAGGGTGAAGAAGTGGGATTGAAACTCCACAGTTAAGCGCGCTTGAGCCAGAGGAGTTCTGGGATGGGTGACCTCCTGGGAATTCCTGGTTACCGGGTGCAAGCCCCGGAAGTGATGATTGATGCTATGTGATTCGTTCTCCACATTTCACTAGTTTCAATCCCACTTCTTCACCCCTGTGAGCATCACCCGATGCAATGAGTGTTAAGTGAACTATTCAAAAATCATGAGAAATTAGTCAGTTTCGACTACCTCTCATGGAAATGGTCATACGTTTGAATGACTTACTTAATGCAGTTGAATCCCAAAAATGATATCTAAAGTAAAAATAATATTCAAATATCTTCAAGGAAATCAAGACTTTGTTCTATGGTATCCTAAAGATACAGATCTTACTTTTCATGCATATATAGATGCAAATTGGATAGGAAATGTTCATGATTGAAAGAGCACTAGTGGAGGTGCATTCTATATGGGTTCACAGTTAATGTCTTGGTTCAACAAGAAAAAAAGTTCGATTGCATTATCTACAGCTGAAGCAGAATATGTGGCTGCTGCATCTTGCTGCACACAACTACTTTGGATGATGCAAACATTGCACGACATTCAGATCACATGTACTCCACCCATCTCCATTCTATGTGATAATACAAGTGCCATCATTATCTCAAAAAATCCTGTCATGCACTCCAAGACAAAGCACATACCCATTAAGTACCATTTTCTATGATAACAAGTGCTTGAACAAAAAATTAAATTGGAGTATGTTCCCTCCAAAGAATAGGTCGCTGATATATTCACCAAATCGCTTCCCAAAAAACATTTGAATATCTCAGACAAAAGCTAGGAGTAGTTGTTGCATCATCCTTCTGTTAAATCCAGTTTTTCAGAGGAAGGTTCATATATGCGGGTTTCAAGAAGGATAATAGCATATATATGTGGGTTTCTGTGGCTGCAGAAGCATATATGTTTTGCTGATAGAAAAGTAGTGGGTTAGACTCTGATATGGGTGCTGAGTCTGATTTTGATGGTTACAGTCTGACGGTATGCTTTGTTCATTGTTTTTTATCTGACTGATGAAGATGCCTTAATGAATTTTTTGTAGAAAATGGACAGGTAGCACGGGTTTAAGGGGATAATTAGCCTTCACAAACATTCTGCATTGTTTGCATTATGGTTGCTGATTTTAGTTCTGGTCTCATAGGTCATGTAAAAGATCTAGGGGGTAATATGTCTATGTTGGTCATAGTCTATTTTTGAAAGATTCCTATTGGACATATGATGTAATTTGTATCCCCACTATGCGTGGGAAGTATGAAGTAATAATTCCTATATTTCAGTGATGTACAAACAATTGGTATATCCCCACTTGGTTGGGTGGATGAGTTAAATTTTATGTATCCCACTTGGTTGGGAGATTGATGTATGTATGAGTCTTTGGTCTTAGGGAGGTCATACTCACTTAGTTGAGTTATAGAGTCATGTTATTCTTTTGAAACATATCTCTGTAGACTTTGAATGTACTCAGGGGTAGCATGGACAACATATTATATATCAAAGGGGGAGAGTATCTTGGTCTGCCCTTTTCCTTTGATGTCAAAGGGGGAGAGTATTTTGGTGTTTCTTGTTATCTTTAACAGTTTCCATGGCTTACAATAATCATCACCAACATGGTTACCATCAAGTCCAAAGGGGGAGATTGTTGGCATTATGATACAAGTGTTGTCCTTGATGGAAACTCACTCACAGGTTAGTTCAGTTTTCGATAAAAGGAAACTCACAATGTAACAGATCATTTTAGAGGTAACGGGGTATTGGTACACAAGAACGGGAAGATGGAACTAAGGTCCAATAATTAGAATGAAGAAGTTGAAAGAAAATGATGGTGTAAAGCAGGCTAAGATATATACACAGGTCTACTTTGTTAAAGGATCGTATACATATGCACGCACTTTTACAAGGGGAAAAGCGCGTATAGGTTAGAAAATCAAGGAAATTCAAGAGTAAAGAATACCCGGGGTCAATACCATGGTATTAGCCCACAATAATGAATGGAGTAATGACTATTCAATCTTGTCCAAGAGTACTACAGGTCCTAAGTGTGGTTTTGGTCCGAGGTATTGAGATAGGCCAAAAAACTATATAAGGAGGAGAAGATCAAAGGGCCAACATGTGCAAGTGAAAGGGTTTCTCAAGAATACTTCTATCTGAATTATATTTTATGTTGCAGAGGCTATGTTTGTAAATGATCTGAAATATTTTGTGCACCTTGTATTCAATGTTGGATTAGGATAATGAGACTTGAAATGACTTATCATTGAAAGATTTGATTTTGGGTGGCCTAGATCTGATTGCGTACACCTGTTTTATTCTTTAAATGTCATGATCTGGGTATGTCTGAAGTTTGGAATAGCAATGAAGTTGTGAGTTAATATTTGCAGATCTATACGCTAGTTCGCCTCGATAAAGGCGTGTATACACGTAGGTTTGACTCTTCCAAGTAGCGTATACAAAATAAAAGCTTATTCTTCAGAAATGACTGATCTATCGGATTAGTTCAGTGGTTTTATTGCTATCTTTCAGTGAAGTATTCTTGGATCTGAATGTAAATCTGAATGCATAAAAAGTTGGGTGTCTGATTGATTGATTGTTTAAGTGATAAGGGTTATCTCTGCGACTGCTTCTCTAGAGCTCTGTAAATTGACAATAGATGTTCAGTGTATTGCTAGTTGGTACAAACTTGATTCAGAAAGTTTTATGTTTTAGTAGTTTTGAAGGTATACACAAGTTTGGATAAAGGAAATAGAGTATACATGCAGGTTGGGTTCAGTAAGGTAGCGTATGCATTCTGATGTATGATTTTTGAGGTTGCAGTTGGTTCTAAATGATGATGCAAGTTTCTGGGTTTGTCACAGTGTTCTGGTAACAATGATCTAATTGTTCAGATTAACTAATTGTTGGTTGATGCAGTTTGAGTTTCAAAGTTTCTAATGGGTCCAGTATGAAAATTTGATGAAACGAGGCCTTCATTTGTATTTTTGTGTACCGAGAGCATCCGATATAAAAATTAATGAAACGTGGTCCCCGGAGGAAGAGAGAAGGTTGTATCCTTCTGTAGGTCGGCACCTATGTACTAGTAAACACATTGGCTATTGCAAGAGCTAGGGGGTTGTAGCTCCCTTCCAGTAGAAGCTAGAAAATGAGAGAAGGTTGTATCCTTCTGCAAGTGGTTCTTGTGTACTGGTATGAGTCTACACCAGTACAAGATTGTAAACAAATTTTCTTTATATTAAAAGAAGACAGAGACGACAACAGCAGGTGGTTTTTCTCCTGCATTGGGTTTCCAACTTAAATCTTGGTGTTCATGTGTGATGGTTTATTATGTCTTTACTGCACATAGTTACTGTATAATAAGTTATTGATGCACTGATTAAAGATCTACACATGATAATTTGACTAAATCCTAAGTTCGTTGGATATATGCTGGTTTTTCTAATCATTGTAGCGTGTACACACAAGTTCACTTCACTAAAGTAGCGTATATAAATCCGTTTGGGAAATGAAATATTATTGAATGGCAAATACTGATTCACACCCCCCCTCTTAGTGTTATTTCCAACAATTAAGCTCCTCTGAAAGGTTGAAGGTGTTCTTGACCTTGGTGAGCTTGCCAATTTGGCAAGATTTCTCAGTTGAACTACTAGCAACTTCTTGAAATTGGTAGGGAGTTGGGATTGGTACTAGCTGCCAACATAGGATTTTATGGCATACTGGCTAGAATAGGTTGTCTCCTTTAAAGAAGTAATCGCCTCTCTGCTCATCTGCGAAAAAAGGGGAAAATGATATCCCTGCCTTCAAAACCTAATGTGAGAAAAAAATTCAAAGGCCAAGAATTGAAACCTGAAAATATGTGGGATGAGAAGGTAGTGATTTCGATCCTTGGAAGTCCTTGACTTCTTTTTTTTACTGCATTATTGACTACAGGGTTTACAGTTGTCTGAGCTAAAGCCATTGTCTAGAAAACCCATTATTTCTAAGGCTCAAGATCTGAAGGCTATAAATAAAGTTGAGAGACAAAAGTTGTCTAGAGAGCCCGATTGTTACTAATATCCAGAACCTTCAAATTTTTAAAAGGAATTGCACCATTATAAGCCAAGCTTCCATTGAGATGATTTCTACTGAGATTGAGATATTGGAGAGTATATAAGGCCAAACACAATCGACCACATAGAATGCAAGGGTCCAGAGAGTTTGCTGCTACCTAAATCAATGTATTCCACAAACTACAACAACACGAGGCCACTGTCAATGGGACTGCTAAGCTTATTCAAATGAAAATCTAGTTCGCACAACTCTTTAAGCTTCTGGAAACCCTTGGGGATTATGTCGGTTAGATCGTTTGATGACAGGTTAAGGTAAATTAGGTGTTTCACAACAATCAGGGCACTTAGAATTTTTCCATAGAAATAATTATTCAAAATATCTGCCGACTTGTAGTTGTATAGATGCCTCATACAAAATATTTACATAATTGTAATTATACATATGTCACCCTCATTAGGAGGGTGGAAAGCATTAAATGCTCTTCAAAAAAAATGTAGAGAGGCAATTTATAGAATTGGAAAACAATTAAAGTTATTTTTGGGCTGTTAGTTTGTCCAGTGATATTATATAGGTGTGAATTGTGGGCTAGTAGCATCCTTGTCTCAAAATGGAAGAAAATAGAGAAAATACAAAAGCGCTTGATCATGAGCAAGTTTAAAATAAAAAAATTTGGTTTCTTATGAGATAATGCTGAGTGAAACAGGGACAACTTCCACCGAAGCAATTGCTATGGTGTGTCTCATAAAGTATCTTCAAAGAATTGAGAAAATGGGAGAAGGTAGATGGCCTAAAGTTATCTTCAATCAAGGAATGAGTGGAAGAAAGAAATCATGGAGGAGACAAAACAAAAAATAGATGCAAAAATGAAATATTTACCTCAATGCATGTCCCACAAATAGCAAGGATTTAAAGAGTTATGTTATGGAGAATTTTCGTAAGCATATATGGGGAAAAGAGTTGGGTAGAAAGAAGAAGTAATATGTTCAAGAATTCAACCCCACGTGTGGTCTTCAACAAAAAGAGTACATCAGAGTTAGCATCCCATGGAGAGAAAAAATTCTTATTGCTCAATTAAAAACTAACTCACATCAATTACGATACGAAACAGGTGAGTGGAAAAGACCTAAAGAAGCTTGGAAAGAGCAGGTGTGTACTTTTTGCACTTCTGGGGTAGTGGAATTGGAAAAATATTTCATTTTGGAATGTGATGCTTTCAAAGACATCAGAGATAGTTACAACAGTATGTTAACATCAGTTCCTTGGTATTATCTTTTACAATATTAAATTTATTTATATATTAAATAATAAAAATAATAATTTGTTCAAAATTATATCACATAAGGGAAAAAAATAATTAATTATATTGCATTAAATAAATATAATGTTCAAATCGAAATCTAAACAATTTATTATTTTGTCAAATTCCAAGTTTTAAAACAATTTATTATTTTGTCAGATTCCAAGTTCTAAAATATTTATATTATTTTTAATAGCTGTAACTTATTTTTATATTTTGGTTATTTATTAAATATATTTTTCTGTTTAATTTTACACAAAATAAATAAAAATTTAAATTTATTTAAATCATAATTTGATTAGTATAAAATTTCCAAAATCCAAATATCTTAAAGATTTTTAAAAATCTTATACATAAAAAACATTTGAAATTTTATAATCCAATTCAAAGATACCCTAAGTGAATCTTCTGCATGGTTATCTTCCAGGTTTGCATTCTTCCGCAAGGCTTTTTCATTCTTCCACAGGGGCATAAGTAAGCTTGGGAATCATCGATCGGCCCTAATCAGGATGGCTCCCAACGTCACAAAAATCGCTGATGGATCAGTTCTGTCCACCTCTAGGGGACAAGTCCATGCCCATATTGTTAGTGAAGCCCCAGCTCCCACTGTCCAGGTGGTCCAGGCCTCACTCGATGAGGCTTTGGAGTTTTCTGAAAGTGTCTTAATCTATCGGTTCAATGGTTTCTGGCCGTGGCTGATAGCTCTCCACAGTTGGATCTCGGAGGTATGGAAGCCTGTGATTTCTAATGAAATTAATATCTACCCTTGTGTTAGGGGTTTCTTTATAGTAGATTTTGAAAATCCTAAAAGTAGACAATGTATTCTAGATTCCGCCCCTTGGTTTTGGGAAAACTCAGGCCTATTCATGAAGCCATTGAACCCAACATTCGATCCCTCAACAACAGTCATAACCTCAGCACCAGTTTGGGTGAGATTGCCAAACCTACCCTTGCATCTCTGGAATTTTTCCTCGCTAAAAGCTGTTGGAAATGCAATTGGGAAATTTTACTACAGGTGCCCAGAAATAGAGGAATATGTCAGAATCACCTATGCACGCATCTATGTGGAAATGGACTTTAGAGCCGGATTCCCAGTTGAAATAAACCTAACAAGTAAAGACTATGTGTGGAACCAGAAACTCGAATATGAAAGTGTCTTCTTCAGATGTCAATCCTTCATTGAGATAGGCCATCTAGCCAAAAATTGCCCAAAAGCCTCCCAGAAAAATTCTGCTAGAAAGAATCACCATGGATCTACATGGTGGGAAGGAGCACAAAAAGAACATTACACTGTCATCAAGGAAGAATACT
Organism: Pinus taeda; assembly: GCA_000404065.3. Taxonomy (NCBI): domain Eukaryota; kingdom Viridiplantae; phylum Streptophyta; class Pinopsida; order Pinales; family Pinaceae; genus Pinus; species Pinus taeda. The sequence continues at coordinate 77,307 of APFE030354753.1, read as the reverse complement.
CTCTAGAAAACTCTGAATCACAAGAAATCGGGCAAGAAAGAAACAAATCTCAAGACAAGCAGGAGGAAAGCCCCACCCAACAACTAAAAAGTGAATTCGACAATCCCTCAAGCATCAATAGTCATGACAATTTGAATACTGCACAAAATAAATCTTCATTTAACAGCGAAGAAAATCTCCCAAACCAAACTTCTTCTCCAAGTATCTTCAAAAAGATGAACACAACATATTGTGAAGCTAAGACACCAATGTCCCAAGAACCAAAAGGGATAAAGGATATGCAAGATAAAGGAAGTTGGAAGACCGTCGAGAAAAATAAGAAAGCTACAACACCAATCTCACCAAGAAAGACGAGAGGCAGACAATTAAGAACTAAGAAAATTATAGGTCCGATATACCAATTTGCTCTCAGTGGACGTTAACCACCATTATCATCATCATATATGATATTGCCTCTAATTTGTTATTTAAAGGTTAGAAATGTCAAAGGCATTATATGTTTCATTCCAGATTATCACAAATCTAGATCTGATCATGGCAAAATTTACACTTGGACTGCCCAACTCCCTCAATAATATGAGAGTAATTATTGAGATAAAGTTGTTTTTAAATTTATCATTATGAAAGTATGATGTTGTTTTTAAATTTATCATTATTAAAAATCCAATGAAATTGTTTTTAATTGATAAACCCAATGAAGTTGTTTTTAAAAAATCCAATAAAATTGGTTTTAAATGATAAACCCAATGAAGTTGTTTTTAAATATATAATTTTTAAAAATCCAATGAAGCTGTTTTTAAATGTATCATTAATAAAAATCCAATGAAGCACTTTTTAAACGTATCATTATTAGAAATCCAATATTGGATAAATACATTTTAATCGATAAATGTTTAATATGAGAGTAATGATTGTATTACTATGATAGAGAAGTAGAGAAGGATCAAGTGAAAATAAAACCAAGGTGGAATCACCTCTAAATAAGATGCACAAGAAGAAGTGAAATTATGTTTAAAAAATCCAATGAAATTGGTTTTAAATGATAAATCCAATGAAGTTGTTTTTAAATGTATCATTTTTAAAAATCCAATGAAGTTGTTTTTAAATGTATCATTAATAAAAATCCAATGAAGCACTTTTTAAACTTATAATTATTAGAAATCCAATATTGGATAGATACATTTTAATCGATAAATGTTTAATATGAGAGTAATGATTGTATTTTTTCACTGCAATGAAAAAACAACACACAAAATTGAATAGAGTGAACTCGGTTTGTTTGAGCAAGAAGCAAAGTCAGTTGTGAAGATGAGCATGGGCATGGCACTATCTCCACACTTTTAACGCCCACAACACATGCAAAAACATATGGATTTCAACTAACTGAAGTAGATATCTTATACTCTCGGAACCTATTCATTCTGTGTCGAACTGGAGTGTCAAAGACGTATCAAACTTCCAATTCCGAAGATTGTAGAAAAAATGTTGAACTCGCATGAACAAAGGTGTGATGCATCTACCTATGCCTTAGGTGTTGCCATCGCCTTTGCTAGTAATTTATCTGTGCCTGGAGTAGATTTGAATTTACTTCACATAGATATGGTACAGGAATTGGAGCTACATCCTATATCAATCACAAACAACATAAACTGGCTATGGGTATATAACTACTCATTCTACTATATAAAAAACTATTAGATAGAACTTGGAAGGCCAATCTCAAAATCCAATATGGTCAGGATAGGGTCTATAGGGGTCGGAATAATCAACCACCGATATTGGTGGTTTGTGCTCGCCCTTGCAGCATTAATAATATCTAGTGAAAAACAAGGGTATAGTTTGATTAAAAAGGATACAACAACTTCTTCTATAGAGCTCAGGGGGAACAAATAAAAAGTTTGGACAGATGATAGCCTTACCTAGATTCTTCACTATTTGACCCACGTAATTAAGCTATTTGCAAGGGTAGATGTTTCTATCCAGTTGAAGCGTGTTCATCGCAAGGGGAAATATTTCGTAGCACAAGAAAACAACAAATAAGTCGCTGAATAAGCAACTAGTATTTTAGTTAAGTCGAAGATGAAGATCACTAAAGGCACTTCTAATATGAAGACGGGAGAAAAAGTTTTACATTCTCCCTAGACAGATGTATGATCCCTTGGAAAGAGGTACATTATACAAACATTTTTTAAAATTCCTTCTATTTATCTTAGGAATTATTTCAACTTTTAGACTCAGAATTCAAGTTTTTCCATTCCTTCAAACTATTGAAAGAGAGTTAGTTGTCTTTGCTGTAGGTGTTGTCTCGTTCTCTACAATCTTTCAGTGATCGGAATTTGGATTAGGGGCAAGAAATAACTCAAAAATAAAAGTGCTTAGAATCACTCAAAAGCTAAACAACTGCATCTGTCTCAGCGATATGATTCCAACACAACTCGTTTCGTTCAAAACGGAGTTCGTATGAGGAAGTTAGAGCCTATTGACCATTTCACCAAATAGGCCAAATTTTGGAAAAGGTTGACTGCGATGTTGACTGGGCATCCATACAACCCACTCAACAAGGAGAATATTCTTGTACAAGTGGGTGAATTAGAGGTTGACAAGTGACAACACATTATGGGGTGTGCGTGGTCAAGGTGGACCAATTAGAAGGCGACATATGGAAAACTCGGAGGCTACCACGTACACTTATAGTGGTATATCAAAATTTTATGGAGGCGCCAAGGTTCGACCCCGCAACCTACCTTCCACAATGCTCACGCCTTAACTGTCTCCTCTAAACGTGGTTCTTAACCAAATACGATTGCTACATATTTAACGTTGAATGGTTTTTGGGTTGGTGATTAGGAGGGCTATCTCGCAAGCCAGCCCTACATGTGAACACGCCAAATGGTGGTGGTTGCAATTACCGTAACCTTTGGCGGCTCCAACATTGTGATGGTTAACAAACCATGTGAACGCACCTTCTGGCAGCAGACATAGTTACAGTTAGCCGATCCGGTGACAATATAACATTAACATTTTATGTTGCATGTGACGATGTCTATATATAACTGCCAACACAAACCATTTTATGTTACCATAACCGTGAGACTAAATTCCATGACATGTGAACACTCTGGCAGATAACGATTTTATAAACTGCATGAATTTTTCGTTAAAACACGATTAATGCTTAATTAAACCTCACTTAACAGTGAATTAACCACTAGTTTAAGTTGGCATATTTTTTATGGACTCCGCTATTTTCGGGCTTGTCTCCAAATTTGGCGGCCTTAACTGGAGTTCCTCCAATTTTAGTGGATGATTTCTAGGAGAACATTGTTTCTCTTGTATCTTTGGCAAATTCGAACAAATGAGAATCAAAAAAAGGTGTTCTTAGATGATTTCGACATTCTGAACACAATGGAACAAGTTTAAGAGGTAATGGGGCACTTCCATATGTGATTTTTTCAACGGTTAATTTTAACGAAGTCTAGGGCCACAAGGGAGGAGGTCAAGCCCAAAACAATTGTGGTGTATTTTCAGAGTTTGAAGAGTCATCTTAGGGGTTTCTGGATTCTTTGAGTTCATTGAAGCAAATTTCAGGAGTTGTAGATCATTGTAAACTGTGTTTTTTTCCATTTTGAGCAAATACAAATGCCCAAGCCATGGAAGCTGGACCAAGGAGATGTGGCCCAGGAGGAGTGAACCCCTTTATCAAAACAATGTGTTAAGTGTTTTTCTTGATGGTTTGTTGTTCATTTACTTGTTGTTGTTCAACATTTCATTTTCATAATATTCTACTCATGATTCTAACATAAAACTTGACATAAAAATTTACATGTTTCTGTTCACAGACATCATAAAGGAACCATGCACATGAGGCAATTGACAAGCACATTTTTATAAATATGAAGTTGAAAATAGCACAAAAAAACTAAAATTCAGCTATAGATCAAGTTGGTACCCGAGCAAAGGTTTTTTTTCTTGATTGCTTGAGATTTGTGCAAGGAGAATTAACAATGTGAAAGTTTATGTAATGGCGGCTTCAACAAGTGATCTCTTTAATCTCTCTTCCTTAGCAAGATTCTTTGATGAAGAGATGTTGCAAGAGTTTTTAATCATGAGAGATATGGTGTAAGAGATGATTGAAGATAGGAAGGAGAACACTATAATTAAGGAGGAGTTGATGGCCATGAAGGAGAAGAAGTAAGAGCTCCTTGAAAAGATGCATGAGATGGAGAATTTACTCCATGATGCCAAGGAAAGCTAGCCAAGTATCTGGATGCACATGAGGTATGAAATTCAATTTTATCTTCAATTTCCTTTCAAAATGAATGTTTTGGTTCTTTTGAAAGACACACTAGAGGAATAGGGTCCAAATTATTGATGAATATGGGCAATGAATGTAAAGGGTTAGCCAAACATGCACAAGGAATAGTTGAGCCAATTGTTGTTGAGGAAAGGCCTAGGTATTTGGGTATTGGTTATGGACAACATGATGGAGAATGCTCCAAAGACAAGGAGGCACATGAAGGTGTTCCAAGAGGGAATTTCATTACATTTTCATACCCTCAAGCTTGTGAAGTTTGTGTTCATGAAGAATACAAAAGATTTATACACACTTTGCAAGAAGATGCTAATAAGCATGCAACTAGTGGAAAGGGCAAACAAGAGGATGTTGAAATCTATAAGATCATTGAAACCATTGTTGGTATTCCAAAGAGAGCCACTACCTTATCAAATTCACCTCCTCAAGAAGGTGACAAAAGTGAATGTGCAAGGTACAAATTTGCCTTTAATCAAGTTTCTTTTGATTATGATAAACATGTAAATCTTCACATAAGAAATGGAGAGAATTTACATGTTCCTATTGTGGTTTGAATAATCATAATGTTTCAAGATGTTGGAATAAAATGGCCACATACAGGAAACTTTCAAAGCAAAAGAGACAGAAAACGGAGAATTGGTTATATGGATTGTTAGTATAGGCTCAAGGATCATAAATTGTTAATAAGAAGGGGGTGAAAAGAAATTCTCTCCTTTGCCGCGATAAGAAAATGTCTCACTGTCACTTCCATTACAAGGAACTCGGTTTTATCCTTTTTCCTGATAAGAAAACCCAGTGTTCATTTTTTTCTTTTTATTTATTTACAAGGAAGACCATAAAACGTAAAACCAAAATAGTTCACTTAAAACACCAGAGGTCCGTTGGATAATGGAAACCATGTTGCAAAGAAGATGCAATTGTTTTGCACTCGTTGCCATAAGCAGGGTCATCTTGTAGACAAATGTTGGACTTTGTATCCAACAACTCATCCATGACATTTGAAGAAGCTGGAGAGATGATCCAAATGGATCCTAACAAACCCTCTAAGTCTTCAAAGTCTTCTAAACATTCAAGACTATCACAAAAGAAGAGCCTTTTTAAAATTCGGATTACATTATCGGGAGGCAAAAACATAGAGAAAACATTGAAAAACAGAGTATCGATAGCGTAAAACTACTTTGCATGGGAGTCGTCGGATATGGCCGATCAACGGTCCAGATCCGATTGGCAAATCGCAGTCGGCGGTGACAGGCAGAGGCCATCGGAGGTGACCATATGACAGTTGCGATCGCGATCAGTGCAGGTCAATGAGGACCGTCGATCAAGCACGTAGATCGACGACCCAAGTTGAATCACGATATCGCAATTGGCGATTACAGAGGAGCAGTTACCAAACGGCTTGGGGGCTTATGCGACGTGCGATTGCGATATCACCATATCGCATTCGAGCATTACAATAGAGCAGGGCCGATATAAACATAGCTCATGATAGCTAGACCCAATGGAGATATAGGTGACATTTGATATATTTCAAGATCCGAAAAACATGGTTTTCCTTTGTATTTGTGTTTTTCGTTAAATAAGCGAAATACAAAGGATAAAGTGTCAATGCAATGAAACTGAACCCTAAAGTGTTTATGAATGCATATGTATATTATTTCAAGTCTGATATGAGCGGGCTTTTCAGTGTTTAATGTATTTTTTTTAATATAAATGAAACAAGTGGGATTTCAGAAGGACCGAAGGTGGTAAGAGGTTATGGTAGGGCTCCGCCCGAACCCATACACTGACTACCATGTGTCCAGGCACTGAAGAGAGAAACCCACTCTTTTCGGGTGGTTAACTCCTGTATGCACAGGTTTCTTGAAATGAACCATATTCGTTGGATCTAGATCTTCCATATCAACAGTGGAGATGCTATAAGCGATATAATGGCAGACTCTAAAGGAGTTATAAGGCAGAATCTATAGTGTTTCAAATCCGATAAATGACATATTGGTGAAATTTTCACAGTTTTTAGTGTATTTTTCTGTGCAAATAGAGAATGCTATTTTTGGGAATTTCAAGGGCCCGATGACCCATTCCGTTACAGAACAAGTGGCCACCATCCTTGAAAGCATTTAAGAATGATTGCTAACGCTCAGAGGGGGATCTGAGCAGATAGAGGCCGGGAATCCAGAGAGCATGAGAAGGAGAAACGAGCAGACAACGTCGATTGGATTTAAAGCCATAGACTGATAGAAACAGAGACAAGCAGTGCTGAGACAGAGAGAAAACAGAGATAGAGAGTCAGTGAGGGGAGTCTGTGTAATCAGAAAGACTTGGGGGATCTAAGTAAAGCCTTGTTGTTTTGTATCTGTTGTGCAAGACTCAAACTAAGATCAATTTTGTAAAAACTTTGCTTCTGAAGACATAATAGAGAGGCCACCACTGAAGGCTGGACTAGGAGACGTAGCCTAGCAGTTTTGGGTGAACTCCATATTAAAATTTTTGTGTTTATGTGTGTTGTCTATTATGTTTCTTTAACTGCTTCATTTTCTATGTATTTCGCAGTCTTATCAATCCATTGCACAAAGTAACATAGGCAAAATCCATGCACATGAGTCTATAATACCTTAATAATTGTCTAAGATCTCATTATCAGATCAAGTGGTATCAGAGCTTAAGGTTTGCTAAGGTTATACAAGCTTGTGCTAGATTGTTGAATGCTAACCAGGACAAAGCTCAAATTAGGAGAAGGAGAATTGGTTGAGGCTGACCCAGAAATTGGAACAGCCTATCCTAGGAGGAAAATGGCAAAAGAAATTCCCTTAGAATCAGACTCTTAGTTCATGGAAAGTTGCATGACCTTGAGAGCCATGGTAGAAGAGATGTATCGAGATTTTAAGAAAGGTCGAGGTGAAGATACTTCAACCTCCAAACAAGACAAAGGAACAAAGGAACCTCTTCTAGATGGCCATTCATAAGGCAAAGGGAAAGGGAAAGAGCCTCATCTATCAACACCTCCTTCTAGCCCTTTGATTAAATATATGTAAAAAAAAATTGCCAATATATGATGGAGAATTAAATGTAGAAAAGCTAGATAACTGGATTAGACAGATTGATGTTTATTGCAAGGTGTAGAACATTGATTTAGAAAGGAGAAAGATTCAGTTGGCAGCCTTCGCCTTGGAGGAATTGCCCTAGTGTGGTCGGAAGGCAGGATACAAGCTGATTTGAAGAAGCATGGTAAAATTCTTTCTACCTGGAGTGAATTTGTTTATGCCATTAAAAAATAGTTCTATCCACTAGCTTATATGCAGCAAGCAATGATGAGTTTGCAAACTCATCACCAATTAAAGGGGAAAAGTGTACAAAGCTATAAACAGGAATTTAGAAAAAGAGATTTAATTCTAGGCATTTCTTTAGACTCACGTGAAACTTTGTTGAAGTATATAGGTGGCCTGCATAGCTATTTGAGGCACACCATACTCATGTTTAACCCTACTAGCATAGATGAGGTATCAGTTCAGGCTACACATCTGGAGGCTAGAGGCAAGAATGTGAACCCAAAGATTGGGGGATCATCAAAACCCACTGCAAGCAAGAACAAGGAAAAGAGGAAGCAGAAATGGAAAGAGAGGAAGGCAAATGCTGTACAAAAAGACAAACCTTCATGCACTCACTGCAATAAGGATGGACATGATGATGAACATTGTTGGTCTTTGCATCCGGAGCTGAAACCCAAGAATTTCGATGGCAAGAAGAAGAAGATTGTTGCTGCTATTCAGAAAGATTTGGGGTCAAAATCAGGTGATGAAACAACCGTCACAGCTACAAGTATAAAAGGTAAAAATTCTGAAGCATCTACTAGTAATTTTGTACAATCTATTGATAATGAAGAAAATGAGAGGAAAAGGCATGAGCTTTTTCATATTAGAGTTATTTCCAAGCATCAAAAGATTGATACTTTATTTAATAGTGGTTCACAAATAAACTTGATTTCTGAAGCAATTGTAAAGAAGTTGGGACTACTAACCACACCTCACAAGAAGCCATATCCATTAGGTTGGGTATGTGATAAAGAAAAGCTACAAGTGACTAGACAATATAAACTTAGGTTTGTTTTTGGGTCAACTTTTGTAGATGAGGTTGAGTTAGATATAGTTCCCTTAGATATATGTGGTATTATTTTAGGCAGTCCTTACTTGTATGATAGAAAAGCCATTTTCTATAGAACTGAAAATAAGTATCAACTCACAAAAGATGGAATAGAATATATTGTAAGAGCTCATTAGCTCAAAATTAAATACACTCTCATAAACTCATGGCAGATGAAAAGAATTGTAAATTCATGCAAACAATTTTTACTAATGGTTGTAAAGGAAAAGAACCCTGATACAACCAATGTATTTGAGGGCTGTGATGCTAAAAAAAAAGTTGATTTAGAAAAATTTGTTTTAGAATATGATATCCTATTTCAAGAACCTAAAGTTCTGCCACCCAAAAAGGAAATTGTACAAGATATTCATTTGCAACAATATGCTCCATTGCCTAACATCGGAATGTACAAGTTATCCACTTTAGAGAATGCAGAGATCAAGAAGCAAGTATAGGAGCTGCTCGAGAAAGGGTTCATAAGGCCAAGCACATCACCATGTGGATCTCCAATCGTGTTGGTGAGAAAGAAAGATGGTTCGTGGAGGATGTGCATTGATTACAGAGCACTGAATAAAATAATGATCAAGAATCATTATCCTCTTCCTCGCATAGATGATCTATTAGATTAGTTGAAAGAAGTTGTTTACTTTTCGAAGTTGGACTTGCGTTGTGGCTACCATTTAGGTAAGAGTTTCAAAACAAGATGCATGGAAGACTGCTTTCAAAATAAAGCAAGGGTTGTATGAATGGCTAGTGTTACACAGTAATTTGTCGTCGTTTGTCACCGTCCCTGTTACCCCTCTCCGACATCTTGGAGGAACCATTCCGGGACTTGTGAGAAGTGACAATACTTGAAACCACTTGCCTTATTTACCTCTAAACATGAGCTTCATTTTCCCTTAAGACATCTCCTGCTCATTGCCCCTAAAAATGGCCCTTTTTGCATTAGCGCTGGTGCCTTGTGTTATGCCTGCACCAATGGGGAAAATCCTAAGGAAAGGGCGCGCCATTGGTGCTCTGTCTCAGAGTCGCAATCACGCCAACCATGTTGGGCAAGGTTTTCAACCACTCAAACCTCCAAAGGTTCTGTCCACATCATTCACCAAACTGATTCCAAATTGAGTGAGGATGGTTTGGCTTCGAATCTCCTTGGATGGAAAGTTGTTTGCCACCATTCCATGGAAGTTTCCAAGTGATGAAGCCAAATCCATGATTGTGGGGGATTTACCTTATCTCTTCCTTTTCCTCTATAAAAGCTTGTTCCCATGGCTTGAGCAAGCTAGTTCTAGTTCTAATAGCTTTGACTCTTGTGGCAATACTTGTGCTGAAAGGAAGACATCAAAAGGTTGGAGTTGCAAGAAGTCTTCTTTGTATCCACAAGGCTTTCCCTATGTAAGGAGACTTTGTCACTAAAGAGAGAGAGAGCTTGTCCCTCACCCCTTCAAGCTTTTGCAAGACTTGTGTAGGTGAGCACCCAGCCAAAGGAGGACTTGATGTCAGGACGTCGATTGTATTCTCCTTTGTTGAATATTAATAAATAGATGACTATCATTATGGTTCCATTCTCGTTGTACTTGTAATGGTTGATGTTGAATTATATCCTTCCTGACTGATGTATAATTGCATATATTAGATTTCATGCTTGGGTTTGTGTTTGTTCTCTTTGTGTGCAGGTGTCCATTCACGTGGATAGTGGAGGATTGTTACCTGCCAAGGCAAAGGAATGCGAGCGCCATCTCTTCTACGAACTAAGGCGTTGGATCTCAAGTAGGTCTTCATTACCTACTCTTTATTTGCAATTAGGAACTTGCGTGATAGCATTGTTTGATTATTGCTAGACCTGTTCTAGGCTAGTAGGGATCGCCTCTATCCGTAGAGGGGATTTACCTCTCCAACAATTTGGCGACTCCGCTAGGGAGTTTAGCTTGTTGTTTTGATTTGTAAACTTAGACGGAGTCTGAAACACGGCTAGATAACCTTCGAAACACTATTGCTTTGCAGTAGTGAAGTAGATCAAAGCCACTTCAGTCGATCTCTGGTTTGGCTTACAAACTAAACAACTTGGAGTTTGTCTTGTCTCTTTGGTTTTTCTTTTGATTGCTTGCTTAGATAAGCCTTTGGATTGAATTTCTTGCTACCCCTATACTTTTTGACTTGCTTTAAGCTTGTGACCCAAGCCCTGGACTGCATATTTTTCTTTTGAAATTAGCAAACTTTGTTAGCGCGCTTTTTTCCTTCACAGTCGCTCTAGTGGCCCTTGTTGCTAACTGACAACCCGTGCCAATCACTGTTTAGCGTGAGTTGCAGCCTGCCAATCGCGCCAGGCCATTTAGTTTTTTGGTCCACTTGTTTTGCTTGCTGTCTGAGCTTGGATTTGCTTTTTGCCACCTCTTTTTTAGTTGCTGGAGTGTGCTTAAGCCCTGTTTGACTGGTTTGCAACCTTTGTCCTCTGGGTGTTTTCCTCTTTCCATTGATTTCACACCTCAACCCTAGGGCATCTAGTGGCCGTGTGTGTCGAGCCTCCCGTGGGAGTTTCGGGTTCTTTGATTATCCGGTTAACCTTGTGATTGCTTTTCACATTTTCTTCAGTGATTGTTGAAGTATTTTTGAGTGATTTCCAAACAACTTGCTCTTGTTTGCTTGGATTTCATTCTAGCTTTTTTTGAGCTTGGATCACATAGCTCGTGTGAAGCCTTGTTTTCCTTTCGATTTGGAGAACTTTTTTTTAGTGTCTTGGGATTTCATTGACTCTTCATTGGGTGAATTTGCTTCTTTGCTCAGTGTTGTTATCTTTCAAAATTCGTTCTAGTGCATTGTGCTTGTAGAAAGGAATCAAATAATCTCTTTTGCATTTAATAGCAAATGGAATAGAACTTTTCGTTATTTGCATTATTGAAAAGAAAAAGTTTTGTTTATTTTCCATTAGCTGCATTAGGTTGTTTGGTTGATTGAGTTCGTTTTGTTTGATTGAAACTCTTAACCTTCTTGTAGTTAGTATTCATCGAACGAAATGGCTTTCTTTCGCATGTAGCTTGCATCTAGGAAATTGTGGAAGATCACATATGGTAGGGCCTTAAACCGAAACTTAACTAAAAGATCAACCATAAAATAAACCGAATTTACTTAAAAAACACATTGGAACATAACGCAAACATTCTAGAGGTCTAGGCTAGAGACGTGCTCCGGTGTCGTTAAACCTAGTCACTCTTGTTTTCGCATTAAGGTTGGGTGATTCCTCCTTCTGTGATTCAATTGTGGTCTAGTACGGACTTGGGCTCCCACGTACTATCGCGTATATATGGGGAGACTCCACTAGGTTTGCATCCTTGATCCATAGGAAGCTGTGTCTGCCGCCTTACAAGCCGTAACGTACCGAACACAGCATTCGGGAAGATTGACTGCAGTAAGGAAAGTCCTTGGTTTTTATACGATTGCCAAGGTGTATAAGTAGTTTTACGGATTTTATGGTAAACCCCTTTGCCTAGTTTCTCCAGAGCAGTCACTTTTTGATCCTTTTCAGACTCTGTAAAAGAAAAGGCTCTATAGAGCATTTGTCACTTCGGGCTCTCAAAACATTTGAAGGCGACTAGAGTCACCTTTTGTCCTTTTCTCGACTCTTAAAACATGAAAAGGTCAAGTTGTGTCCTAATGTCATAAAATTTATTCGGCAACGATAACATTTACCTTGGTAGATCTTGTTTGCGTTTAGTTTTGAGTAAGGTCTTTTATCGTTAGTTTGCTTAGGGTCTTTGTTTGATCATCCTTGCGAATCCATCGACTCCGTCTCCAGTCCCAAGTGACCAAGGGTCTCCATCTTCTATTGCCCCTGAGACACCAGTTTGTGACGCTCTTCCCATTGTTCCGAGCATCCAACCGCTGAATTCTCGAGCTCCAGAGGACGAGTTCTACAAATTTTCTTGCAACCCTGTTTGGGAGCCTTCTGAAGAGGATTTTCCCACTACTCTTGTCGGTGTCCCATCTCCGATGGCTTCTTCCGATATGGGGGACACATCTCCTATGTCGAGTGAGTCGTCTGTCATGTCGAGTATTGATACTCCCATTTCGGCTACATACCCAATCATCTCTATGCCCTACATCGTTACACCTCTCAGTATCACGGTGCCAGCGCACTATAGATCTTTGAGGGATGCTATGAACTCCGCAGCTTCCTCTTCTATGTGGGATCAAAACATCGTCCCTACCACAGGACCGTTTGTTTCCCAAGTTCACCATACTGCTATCACAATAGTCCCAACCAATCCGACCGTTTGTGTCGCATCGTCAACTCCAGTTGTTAGTGCCGTTACAGCGTCATCTGCTGTCACTTATGCTGCAGGCCCATCTCGAGGTCCAACACAAAGTGGTCAATCGACACATACTGCTAGAGTTGTGCACCTCGCAAGTGGTGCTCCTCCTACTTCCGATCATATGACAGCAGAGGAGGCATATTTTTAGTACTTGCGTAATGTCCAGAACCCAGATGGGCAAGGCCCCTATTATGATCCTGAGAACCATTATTTGTATACCTCCTTTCCTGAAGAGCCTTATGTTGAGGCTTTCGTTCCATTGAGCATGGTTTGGGGTACCACCTGATATGGTGGCGACCAATACCATCAGGGTCAAGGACAGCCATCCCAAGGACCACCCTACCAGGGTCAACAACCTTACTCGCAGCCTAATCATGGGCAGCAATATAATGGCCAGAATTACCCAGGTCAACAAGGAGGCCCGCAAGGACAACCCTATCAGGGACAACCTTTGGCCTCTAGTGGTCTGTCTCTCACATATCTTGGGCAACCTTCTGGAAACCCGGGACAACCCAATGCTCAACAAGGACAACCCGGTACCCAGCAAGGCTACCCTTCGGGGCAACCTTATGGGAACCAGGGACAACCTTATGGTCAGCAAGGTCAACCCGGAAACTAGAAAGGCAACCCTTCTGGGCAAAGGGGCCAGCCCTACGCACAGCAAGGCCAGCCTACCACTCAGCAACCTTCTGGTCAACAAGGACAATCCTCGGTTGCACAAGGGCAGCCCCTCTCTTAGCAAGCTCGACCTTCTGGACGAACGGGGCTGTCTCAAATCCGACCAGGACAACCTTCCGGCCAAATGGCCCAGCATACAGGGAAGTACCAATCCCGACCTCCTCATTCGGGTGGGTATCAATCCCAGCATCCTTATTCAGGTGGCTATCAATCCCAACCTCCTTATTCAAGCGGGTATCAATCCCAGCCTCCTTATTCAAGTGGGTATCAATCCCAGCCTCCTTATTCGGGCGGGTATCAATCCCAGCCTCCTTATTCAGGTGGGTATCAATCCCAGCCTCCTTATTCAGGTGGGTACCAATCCCAGCCTCCCTTTTCAGGTGGGTATCAATCCCAGCCTCCTTATTTAGGTGGGTATCAATCCCAGCCTCCTCATTCGGGTGGGTATCAATCCCAGTCCCCGTATTCAGGTGGGTATCAATCCCAATCTGGTCATCAAATGCCGCCTGGTTCCCAGGCTCAGTACGGATACTAGCAACCCCAGGGGCAGAATCAATACACCTCGTATCAAAATTACCAGCAGCCACAAGGTAACCCTTATCCAAATTATCAACAACCTGTTGGCCAGTATGGTAACCAATGGGGCGCTGGGGGGCAGAACCAGTATCAGCAACCCGGTTCTCGAAACAACCCTTACAGACAAAATCCTTCTGGACAAGGCCCTTTTGGACCTGGTCCATTGGGACAAGGCCAGTGGGGGAAATCAGGAACTGGTTAGAATTCTGGCTCTACCTCGTATCTGGGACAAATGTCCTTTAATCCGCAGCTACCATTTCTAGCGACGTTGGAACTGCCCGATGTGTCGAAGTTAACAAATGATCCCATTTTACACAATCCACAATGGCCACCAGTTCCAACTAAGATACCTAGTGACTTTCCCAAATTTGACGGGAAAGCCGGAGAGGACCCTCAAGCTCATGTGATGACGTATCACTTATGGTGTTCGTCCAATTCATGGCTCGATGACTCGATTTAGCTTCGCCTCTTTCAGAGGACTCTCACTGGTTCGACAGCTAAATGGTATATTGAACTGACCCGCGCGTCATTTCAAGATTTCAATTCATTGGCCATGGCATTCCTTACTCACTTTCAGTTACCCATTCGGTACGAGACAGGGACTCACCTCCTTACGTCTCTTAAGCAGGATACTGCTACACATATCTTCGATCATATTCATGAATGGAGAAGGCGTCGTAGGTTGATCAAGTTCTGGATCCCTGATCAACTCCTCACCGACTGGTTCACGACTTCCTTTGTCCCTAAGATTGCACGGGACATTGCTATGGGAGCCGTGTAACTGAAGAGCAAGCACTCACACGCGCTCAGTGCCTAGACTTAGTTTACTCTCAGTCTGGTACATTGTATGAGTATTTGCCGGACGCCCCAAGGCCCGGTACATCCAAGGCTCTGCCCAAGCCATCTATCGATGGAGTCATTGGCTCTGTAAACCCGGCCTCTAAAAAATCATCGAACCCTGGGAAGCAAAAGTCAAGTGCATCCAACGAAAACACTTCTCAGGTTGCTTTAAATTACGGTAACACTTCCGAGGTCAACGCTGTCCAGTCCAGCATGGCGGGCAAGGCCTCGAAAGGAAAGAAAAAGGAAAAGGGGAAAGGGAAAAATAAATCTGAGCAACCTAAACAGGAATCCTCTAAACCTCCAGCCAAGGAAGGAGCTAAGCGCAAACCCAAGTATCCCTGCCTCATTTGTGAGGAGGATCACTATACTAAAGACTGCCCCAGGCGGTCCGAAGTTAGTCGTTTGTTGAAGGGTGCTCCTGGGGTCCCTGTGGTTCTTAAAGAACCCTTTCCCTCTCAGCAAACTCAAATGGTGGTTGATCCCTCTTCTTCTCCCTTCGGTTCCCAGGTCTTCATGGCTGGAACTATTCCTGTTCATGCAACGACTCGAACGAAGGAGTATCCGTCGTCCGTCGGGAAGGAGCCAGAGGTTCCCTTAATTGCTCCTTCATCAAGCTTTGGTCCCCTCCATATCGAGAGACCGAGTACTGAGACGACAATCTAACCCCCTCCCAAAGGGGTACTCAGAAGATCTTCTTATAATCCGAATGCTCGTGCTGCTCAGCACTATAGCATCGTAGAGGACTTAGCACAGGCTCCGTCGGCTATGTCCGCCTTAGAAGTTCTTCAGAGTTGCCCCCCCCAAAGGAAGTCCCTGCTATCGGCCATCGGTGGCATCGACCCAGCGGACTCGAATTTGATTACCTTCGACCTCGAGAGCCATGTTCCTCGACTGCCTCATCAGATCGCTTTTCTCATTCAAGTCGTCATCAATTCCAAAACGATTCATCGTATAGTTATTGATGAAGGCACATCAACCTGCATTATGTCTATTGCGTGTTGGAAAGCGATCGGGCCTCTGACTCTGAGTTAGTCTCCAATGACCTTGGAAGCATTCGATGGGAGAGAATCCCGCCCTTATGGTATTCTTCAACGACTACCAATCACCTTAGAAGGGAAGACTGTGGAAGTAGAAGTTGAGGTTGTTGACGCAAATCTCACATATAAGCGCCTTCTGGGCTGGAGTTGGACATATGCCATGCATGCCGTGGCTTCATCCCTCTTCCGTGTCATTCATTTCCCCCATCAAGGGAAAATTGTCACGGTCAACCAGCTTTCTTTCTTCGCTTCCTCTTCTGAGGGAAACGTACCATTCGTTGAGCATACCTCTGTTCCGTTTGAGAGTGTGGGAGCCGGGCTCTTCAAAGAACCCGCCCTTATGGGCGTTTTCTCCCTCCCACCTCCCAACCTCGCCTCGATCTCCATGATCTCGGTTCGTTCTGATCCTTGGACCCTCCCCTCCATCGACCAGATAGAATCTTGTGGTGAGGAGATGCCGTTGAGTCCAGCCAAGCTCAACTACATCGAAATTGTTGTTGCATCGGCCTCTCATGATCAACCCATCGTCACGAGTGGGGCTCTTGACTTAGATGATTTTCCCCCCTGGTTCGGAGAATGCACCTCCTCGGACCCATTAAAGGAAATATTTCCTTCCGATGAGGCTATCATAGAGACTATGTCTCTGGAAGAACGTTCGTGGTTTCCTCTTCACTACCGTTCCTCCTTTCTCCCTACCCTTCGGGAAACACTGCTTTGTCTCGAGTAGTTTGCTCCATGTCTCCCTTCTCAACCTCTTCAGACGCCCATTCAGATTTACCACACATCGTCCGAAGGGAATCTAGGGAACATCACGCAGACGCAACCTATCGACATCTCTGTTAAGCTAGGGATTGTCGAGAACATTTATATAGGAGTCACCTGCACTCCTGAGGAGATTCAGATTTATATCGCACTCTTCCGTGAATTTCACGATGTCTTTGCATGGTCCTACGAAGAAATGCCTGGTATTGATACATCCATAGTAGTGCACAAGATACCGACGTATCCCGGGGCCAAAGTTGTTCGTCAGCATTTGCGTCCTGTGCACCCCCGTAAGGCGGTAGCTATCAAAGCAGAGGTTGAAAAGCTTCTTAAAGCTGGATTCATTTATCCCATCCCACTGACAGATTGGGTCTCAAATATTGTGCCTGTCGATAAAAAACAGGGTACCATTCGCGTCTTTGTCGATTACCGCGACATTAATAGAGCTTGCCCAAAAGACAACTACCCCACGCCATTCATTGATCAACTCATTGATGAGTGTGCGGGCAGCAAAATATATTCTTTCATGGATGCCTTCTCTGGTTACAACCAGATTAATATCGCCACGGCTGATCAACACAAGACGGCCTTCATCTGTCTGTGGGGCACTTTTGCTTACGAGAAACTCCCCTTCGGTCTTAAGAATGCCGGCACTACCTTTCAGCGTGCGATGTCTTATGCCTTTCACGATATCAGGCACATCGTACAACCCTATCTAGATGACCTTCCCACTCATTCAGCTAAGCGCGCGGACCACCCATCGCATCTTCATGAGATTTTTCTTCGTTGTCGACACTATAATATCCGACTAAATCCGCATAAATGTGTCTTCTGCGTCGAATCTGGTCGACTTCTCGGGTTTATTGTCTCCCAAGAGGGCATCCGTTTGGATCCCCTTAAAGTCGAGGCAATTGTGAATCTTCCACCCCCTGCTACTTTGCGGCAATTGCAGAGCTTGCAGGGAAAAGCTAATTTTCTCAGAACGTTCATCCCAAACTATGCCGAAGTGGCAAAGGGTTTTACCCGGTTACTTAAGCGTGACACCCCATTCCAATGGGATGCCATAGCCGAGGAGTCTTTTGCTCGTCTCAAAACCCCCCTAGTTTCTGCCCCTTTGTTGCGACCTCCAAATTATCATCGTGACTATACACTATATTTGGCCGCTGTCGATACCACTATCGGTATGGTTTTGGTCCAAGACGACGATGATGGCATCGAACATGTCATTTATTATCTTAGTCGCAACTTACTAGATACAGAGACTTGATATGCATATGTCGAGAAGTTGGCCCTCACTGCTGTCTGCGCCGTCCAACGTTTCCGTCACTACATTTTGTTGCGTACTACGACGGTGATTTCAGATTGCAACCCCATGACCTACATCCTTTCATGACAATTGCTGGGGGGCAAATACTTAAAGTGGATCGTAATCCTCCAAGAGTTTGACTTGGAATTTACTGTGGCCAAGTCCAAGAAATCACTTGTCTTTGCTGAACTTTTGTGTTCCTTGCCATCCGCCGCTAATTCCTCGCAGATAGAGGAGTCTATTCCAGACGAAACTCTTTTCCTTATCAGCACCCTCGATCCTTGGTATGGGGACATCATTGTCTACTTGTAGACGCCCTCCTTCCACCCCAAGACCTCGAAAGACGCTCGTCGACGGATTCGTCACCAAGCCCAACCATATCGCATAGTTGGGGACACCCTGTACTGTCTCGATGTTGATTCGGTTCTTTGCCGATGCTTAACCTTCGAAGAAGCTGAAAGAGTTCTGAATGACTGCCACTCTGGTGCTTGTGGCGGTCACATGTCTGGATATGCCACCGCACAAAAAATCCTCCGTGCTGGCTACTTCTGGCCTTCCATTTTCAAGGACTGCATTCTTGTCGTCCGTTCTTGTCACGAATGTCAGATTTACCAATGGAAGATACGTGCGCCCCCTGTCTCGCTGCACCCCGTTGTGACCGTAAGCCCCTTTTCCAAATGGGGCATCGATTATGTGACATGTAACCCTCGCTCGGCTGGGGGGCATGGTTACATCATCGTTGCTGTAGATTACTTTACAAAATGGGCCGAGGCAATGCCCGCATTGTCGGAAGACGGTCATATTGCGGCGCATTTTCTGTTTAACCATGTTATTTCTTGGTTCGGGGTTCCACAAGCCATTGTCACTGATCACGGAAAACATTTCCGTAATCATATGATGGCTGAGTTGACCACCCAACTATGACTTAGGCATGATAGTTAGACTCCGTACTATCCTCAGGCAAAAGGTCAAGTGGAAGCCGTGAACAAGGTCTTGGTCACAATGCTTCAAAGAACTGTGGGCATGCACAAGTCTAGTTGGCATTTGATGTTGTTCTCCGCTTTGTGAGCCTACTGGACCTCCGTGAAGGACGCCACCGGTTTCACCCCTTTTCAGTTAGTATATGGACTAGAGGCAACCCTTCCCATTGAGTGTGAGATTCCTTCACTCAAATTAGCCGTCGAGTTACTCCCCGATACTACTCCTGTAGAAGAGCGGCTTCTTTACTTGGATTACATTACTTATCATCACATTCCAAGGACACTTAATGCAGTAACCGATGCATTGGCTAACTATGTATTGGACAGGCATTTGCATAATATGTAAATCAACAAAATATAGGAAGCATAAGATATAATAAAAACACCGTGTATATCTATATCTATATTTATATATATATATATATATATATATAATATATATTTATATATATCTATCTATATAGTATATATATTATAATATATATATTATATATTATATATATATATATATATATATTATGTTATATAGATAGATATAGATATCGTGTGGCGCACTGAGGCGCTCAAAAGATAGAATGTACATGTCTGGATAGAGTCTGTGTTCCCGGTACATCTGAGACACATGTCTCTCAAAAAATATATATGCAGAAAATAAAGTCTAGAAGCCTAAGCATGGTGATGCTCATGATAACACATCACCACCCGCACCAATCGTCTCAGCAGACGGTGGACGTGAGTCGGCACCCCTACTGTATGCCTCTGGTAAGCAAGAGGAACATCTGCCAGTCTGGCATAACCAGGAATCCCTTGGGCAAGCCCCTCGAGATTGTGAATCAGCTCCTCCCCCACTGCCTGTGGGTTGGCTGCGAGTTGGCCTCTTCGTGCTGTAGGGGATAGCCCGGCTGGTCGCTCTGGGCCCACATCTGCGCATATGTATAATCATTATTAGAATAGGCATGTATCAAAAAAGACAAAAAAAATAGAAAACATCAAAACCGAGGAATGCATACCTAGCTCCTCCTCCCATTCCTCCTCCTCTGGTAGTGGAAGGTCTGGGTCTCCCATGAAACTGGTCCGTGCATATGGCCAATCCTGGATCACGATGAACTGCCGTCGGGTCTAGCAACAATCAAGCAACGCTAACACGCAAGTTCCTAATTGCAAAGTAAAGACCGATGATGAGGGCCTACCTCAAATCCAATGCTAGTATTTGTAGAAGGGTCATCGCTCCTGTTCTTTCGCTTCAGCTAGTCACAATCCTCATGATCCTCGTGAACAGACACCTGCACATGCAAAGAAAAACAAAAATACAAGCATAAAATCCAAGAAATGCAACTATGTATCAGTTAGAAAGGATACAACTAAAACATCATTATGAAGGCAATGAGAGTGGAACCATAATGATAGTCTTCTATTATTATTGATAAACAAAGAAAGATGCAACCAAGTTCTGACGTCAAATCCTCCTTTGGCTGGGTGATCAGCAACACATGCCTTGCAAAGCTTGTAGGGGATGGGGAACAAGCCTCTCTCTCCTTGGTTACTTGGACAAAGATCTCCTCATTAAAGATGTAGCCTTATGGGGATGAACAAAGCCTCTTGTAGCATGAGCTTAGTAATTCTCAGACTTTGGGACTTAGAATTTGGAGCTTGAAGAGTAGAATTACTAACTAGCTTGTCAAAGGCAAAGGGACAAGCTTATATAGAGAGGAGAAGGAGATAGGATCATCCACAAGATTCATGGGATTGTCCTTATCATTAGGAAGCTTCCATGAGAGGTGGAGAAATACTTCCCTTCTATGGAAATTCGAAGCCCAACTGAACTAACTCAAACTGGAATCAGTTCATGAATAGGTTAGGAAGAACCTTCGGAAGTTTGTTTGTTAAAAACTTTACCCAAATGGGTTGGCGCAAGTGCGACTTTGAGACAGAGTGCCAGCTGGCGCGCCCTCTTTGGAGGATTTCCCCCATTGGTGCAAGTGATACACTGAGGAACAACGCCAATGGAAAAAGGGCGATTTTTATGGGTATTTTTGCAGGAGGTGTCTTCAGGGCATATGAAGTACATACTCAAGGGGATACAATGCAGGTGTTTTCAGGTTATGTCACTTCTCACAAGTCCTGGAATAGGTCCTCCAATATGCGAGAGAAGGGGTAACAGCGACGGTGACAAAATATTGTGTAACAGATGCCCCCTAAGGCATGAGGCCCGAGAGAGAGAGAGGGGTGAAATGCTTTACAAGATCATGGTCGACGAAAAACACAGCCGCTAGAGAACCTGCACGAAGTACAACTGATATCTCAAGTACATGATGTACGTGGTATGGGCGCAGCCATCCATAGCAGAGTACATAAAAATCTGGATCCAAGGTATGGACGCAGCCATCCAGCGAGGATTGATGAATAGACTTAGGCATGGTCGCAGCCATCCAGTGAATGAGTCACGTAATGATTATAATAATCCACAAAATGCAACCTGGATCTCAACAGACAAAATCCAGGGTCTTGTGCTCCATCTCGACCCGAACAAAGTACAAGTTCAAGCATGCGAATATGGGAGTCGAAATCGAACATGCAGGAACATCATCTGATTACTAGTCAATGATGAAAACTATTAACAGACGCGAGAGGTACCACCAATAATGACAGTGGTCCTCAAGGTACTATAGGTACAATCCACGGTGTGCGAATCAGTGAGCCGGTGTCGAACACCTGTAGAATCATCTGATCGGAGGCCAATGATGAAAACCTCGTGTCGAACACGAAGAACCTGCCATTGAGGCATGCAGGCTCCAAGGTACTTGAAGGGAGTCTCTAAGTCAACTTCCTGGATAATGAGTTGAAGTCGACAGGAAGTGGCCTTGATCGAAGGTGGGCCATAATGTTTCCCACATCATCGACACGAGACAGAGAAGGATAAAATGTTTTGTGTGAGGTATTAGAGGGAGGTTGAGTATTCTGCAGAGGTCAACTTCTCTTGAACATATCGGCGGCATGACAATGGACTTGGAAGTTTTTGACATCAAATGATCAGGGGTCATGGTGACAACACAATGAGCAGATGAGAGGTCAAATAGGATAACCCAAACCCATGGAGGCAAGTGTGAAAACAAGATGAGATGTCCCCACCGAGACACAAATGTAGACAAGTGCCATGTTCAAGAGCGACATACTGCCAACACGACGATGATTGTGGTTCTTTTTTCCCCCACCATTTCTGGCGAGTACCTCGGTTATTTTTGGATGACAAGCTTGACGGGGCTAGCATATGCTTGGGAGCCGTCATTGCGACGGAATCCGATGTCATTCAATTTTAACGAGTTTGACAAAGGAAGAACTAGAAGTCTTTTCATGTTTAGAGAGTTTGAAAAGACAACAGAAAAGTAAACTCCAGGGGTGTCCTTTTTTGTAAAGTTGTGTCTCTCGAGCCCGAAAAAGTATAAAACAATGCTCGAAAGAACCGCCCGATCATTACGATTGAGGAGTACTTTTCATAGGTAGTGATCTCGATCTGAAAAAAGTAAAAAAGTGATCGAAACCACGTCGCTTCGTAACCGTTAACAAACCTGAAACGACAAGGGTCCGACAATCTTTTCGTTTTTTACACGGTCGGAAAAGGGTTTGAAGACGACCGCCTCTCATTTCTGTTTAGCGAGTTGAGAGGACCAACTCGGCATTCTTTTCACGTTTAGAGAGTCAGAAAAGAGCAAAAAGGTGACTCCAAATTAACTTTTTCGTGTATTTACTGAGTCCGAAAAAGTATAAAATACAACTCATTTCGCCGCCTAAGCTGCATAAACACCTGTCGCTTGCACAAGAAACTGACGTAAAATCCATTTTCTACACAAATATTCATAAAAATATTCATAAAATGACTTTTAAAACTTATTTGAGGGTCAAAAAGTTATAAAATGGTGAAAATGGTAAAACAAAAATTTACTTTTCAATTTTTACCTTTGGAGAGCGATATTAGGGCTCTTGGTGTGCGATCTTCAATCGGCGATTGCGACAAATCCAGTTGATCATTCGGAGCGTCGTCAATGTCAGGTAAAAGGTCTCGTCCTATGCTCCATTTCTATCTGTTTGAAATTTGTTTTGAATTGCTTTTTCATTCCCTATAGAGAGGATTTCAAAATTAAGGGTTGCGCCCATTGGCGCAGGTTTCGGGCACGGACCCGCACCAATGGGGCAACTTTCTCAAAGGGCACGCACCCATGGGCGCGACTGTTTTAGAAACAGTCGTGCCAATGGCCGCGTGGGTTTTTTGGTGAATTTTTAACAAATTTAAACCAATTTTCCTGCATTTTCAAGTTATACAAGGATCTAATTCATTGTTTTGGGCTTGTGTTTGCAGGGAAATATGCGAAAATGGTGAGCGTGTGGAAAGAACGGGAACAAGACCAAGTGGACACATTGGCCTTAGCAGATGAAGACTGCATGGAGGCACTCAGAGCATGTGGGCTAGAGAAATATTTCCTGTTGTCCTATTTACGAGCTCAGCCAGAGATCTTACAATATTTGATCAACTTGTGGGATGTACAGGAACAGGTGTCCCGAATATGGGACCAAGTATTGGAGTTAGATGTATCTAATGTCTATTTCCTTACTGGATTGTCACGACGGGGGTCGGTGCCTTGATTGGCCGGTAGCAGGCCATATGGACAGAAGATGGAAGAGGTGAAGACCCGAGTTTGTCCAGATGCAAGATATGGGTCGAGTAGTTCGAAGGTGGACATCCCCATCGTCCCGGACCTGACACTCAGAGCATTGTTGTTCACCATCACACGAGCTGCAGGGGCACAAGCACCTCACGAAGATACGAAGAACCATCTGATCCTGGCGACAGAGTGCCTTAGTCCGACAGTCTTCAATTGGGCATCATCAATGATGACCAATATGAAGAGGCAGCTGACCAGTGTCAAGCAGGGAAAGCTACAAGAGTTGAAGACCCGAGTTTGTCCAGATGCAAGATATGGGTCGGGTAGTTCGAAGGTGGACATCCCCATCATCCCGGACCTGACACTCAGAGCATTGCTGTTCACCATCACACGAGCTGCGGGGGCACAAGCACCTCACGAAGATACGAAGAACCATCTAATCCTGGCGACAGAGTGCCTTAGTCCGACAGTCTTCAATTGGGCATCATCAATGATGAGCAATATGAAGAGGCAGCTGACCAGTGTCAAGCAGGGCAAGCTGCAACAGTTCGGATATGGCTCCATCTTGGTAACGTTCTTCTTGGAACGCATACCAAGCTTCCAGGGCCAAGGGGCCTTTGTTCCTGACCCGGCACCTCGAGAGCCGAGGATGGCTCGATGCGTGGCACTAATGCCGAGGGCTGGTGGCGATTAGCAGATGTCTTTCAGACCTGAGTTTTTTGGGTGGCTTCGCTGCCAACTAATTATGGTGGAGGACTGGCCGTATGTGGGGACAAACTTCACCGAAGACCCTGACCTCCCTCTGCCGGAGGGAGAGGACTGGGACGAGGAGATTGGTATGATCTCGATTTTTTGATTTTGTGATTTTATAATTTTTTGGTTAGTACATGCTTGTCCTAATGACCTTTATATGCATATGCAGATGTTGGCCGAGAGCGTTCGGCTGGCATGTCTCCCATTGCAAGGAGACACCTAGCACTAGCAACAGCGGATCCTCAGGAGGAGGGCGGTGACAGAGGAGAGCTCATTCAGAACCTCGAGGCTATCACTCGAGGGATTCCAGAATATGCTTGGCTAGCGGATGTCCCACTAGCGTACCAGAGGCACACAGTGGGGGTGCCAACTCGCATCCACCGACTCCTGATACGTTTAGTGCGAGCGGTGACGTGCTACCATGAGCACCACCGAGACTAGATATCTAGGCTTTTCTTTTCTATGCATATTTTTTGAGAGACATGTTGTCTCCAGATGTATTCAGACAAACATGTATTATTTTTTGATGATGCACAGGGTGCAAACATTTTGGACATACACACACACACACACACACACACACAATATATATAATATATATATATATATATATATATATATATATATGGTTTATTGTACTTTATGTTTCTTATGTTATGCTAAATTACATGTTATGCAAATGTATGTCCAACACATAATTAGGTAATGCATTGGTTAGCGTATTAAGTCGTCTTGGAATATGCTGACAAGTAATGAAATCAAAATCCCTTTCTAACAACTTAACACGTAAATACAACCTTAAAATCCGATGATCTCTGATGGAATAACGCCCATTGAGTTGGTGGACGACAAGCTGAGAGTCCAAGTTTACAACCAATGTTCGAATGCCGAGGTTAATCGCCTCAGCTAATAATTCAATCACAACACTATATTCAGCAACATTGTTTGTTGTACAACCTAGACAAACCCCTTGAATGTCTACTAACTCACCATGAGGATCGTAGATCACTCATGCCGAAGATGACAAGTTACGTGTACTACGAGAGGCATCATCAGCGAAACCAACGTAAGGCGATCAAGACATCTGTCCAAGAAGCAAAAAGACACAATAAGCGGCAATCACGCCAACACACCAAGACAAAAACATGAAAATATGCACACACAACACACATGCTGAAAGCACACGTATATACAAAAAAGAGAGTGCCTAGACTCATGCATAGTATTTTTTCAAATAAAGCCCATTTCGGGGCTTATCCAGGGGATTCCCTTCATAATCAATAAGCTCGTAGGCCCCTTTTTGCAGAACTCTTTTCACAATGTAGGGTCTGTGACACATAGGCTCGAATTTTCCTGCTCCCAGCTTATCGTTAGCTTGATCATAGAGCAGTATTAAGTCTCCCTCAATGAAAGAGTGTGGATGAACAATGTTATCGAAGTGAGTTTTCACTCGCTTCTTCTGTGCTTCAATAGCTAAGGAGGCTAGACAACGAGTCTCATCCAGCTGCTCTAAGTAGAAAAGGCGCTCTTCTACTGGAGTAGTATCAGGGAGCAATTCGATGACTATCTTTAATGAAGGAATCTCACACTCAATAGGAAGGGTAGCCTCTAGTCCGTAAACCAACTGAAAGGGAGTGAAACCGGTGGCATCCTTCACGGAGGTTCGGTAGGCCCACAAAGCAGAGAACAACATCAAATGCCAATTGGCCTTATGCATGCCAACAGTTCGTTGAAGCATAGCGACCAAAACCTTGTTCACGACTTCCACTTGACCGTTTGCCTGAGGATAGTATGGGGTTGAACTATCATGCCATAGGCCCAACTGGGTTATTAGCTCGGTCATCATGTGATTACCAAAATGATTTTCATGATCAGTGGCGATGGATTGGGGGACTCTGAACCGTGAAATAACATGGTTGAACAAAAATTGCGTTGCGGTCTGACCGTCTTCAGACAATGTAGGCATCGCCTCGGCCCATTTCGTGAAATAATCAACAACAACGATGATGTCCCCATGCCCCCCGGCCGAGCGAGGGTTACAGGTCATATAATCGATGCCCCATTTGGAAAAAGGACCGACGGTGCCAACAGGGTGCAGTGGAGCAGGGGGTGCATTCATCTTCCGTTGGTAAATTTGGCACTCATGACATGAACGGATGGCAAGAATGCAATCCTTGAAAATAGAGGGCCAAAAGTAACCAGCACGGAGGATTTTTTGTGCAGTGGCATATCCAGACACGTGACCGCCACAAACACCAGAGTGGCAGTCATTTAAAACTCTCTCTGCTTCTTCGAGAGTCAAGCATCGACAAAGAATAGAATCAACGCCGAGACAGTACAGGGTGTCCCCAACGATGTGATATGGTTGGGCTTCGGAAGGAGGATGTCTGTAAGTAGACAATAATATCCCCGTACTAGGGATCGAGGGTGCTGATGAGGAAGAGAGTTTCGTCTGGAATGGAATCCTCTAACTGAGAGGAGGAAGCAATAGATGGAAAAGAACATAACAGTTCAGCGAAGACAAGCGATTTCTTAGACTTGGCAGCAGTAAATTCCAAGTCGAACTCTTGGAGGATGACTATCCACTTCGAGTATTTTCCCCCCAGCAACTGACGTGACAAAATGTAGGTCATTGGGTTGCAAGCGGAGATCACTGTCGTAGTACGCAACAAGATGTAATGACGGAAGCATTGAACAACGCAAATAGTGGCCAGTGCCAACTTCTCGACATAAGCATATCGAGACTCCGTGTCTAACAAATTGTGGCTAGGGTAATAAATAACATGTTCAGTGCCATCATCGTTATCCTGAACAAGAACCATGCCAATGGTGGTATCAACAGTGGCCAGATACAACGTGTAATCGTGATGGTAATTTGGAGGCCGCAACAAAGGGCCGGAAACCAGAAGAGTTTTAAGATGTTCAAAAGACTCTTGAGCTATGGCATCCCATCGAAACGAGGTGTCGTGCTTGAGTAACCACGTGAAACCTTTTGCCACCTCGGCATAATTCGGGATGAATCGTCGTAAATTTTTTTCTTTACCCTGCAAGCTCTACAGTTGCCGCAAAGAAGCAGGGGGAGGAAGATTCAAAATGGCCTCGACTTTAAGGGGATCCAAACAGATGCCCTCGCGCGAGATGATAAACTGGAGAAGTTGGCCAGACTCCACGCAGAATACACATTTATGTGGATTAAGTCGAATATGGTAGTGTCGATAACGGAGAAAAATTTCGCGGAGATGTGACAGGTGGTCTTGGCATTTAGCTGAATGAGCAGGAAGGTCATCCAGATAAGGCTACACGATGTGCCGGATATCATGAAAGGCATAAGACATCGCACGTTGGAAAGTGGCGCGACATTCTTGAGACCGAAAGGGAGCTTTTTATAAGTGAAAGTACCCCACGGACAGATAAAGGGCATCTTGTGTTGATCAGGGGGCGCGATATTAATCTATTTATATCCAGAAAAGCCATCCATAAACGAATATATCTCAATCCCAGCACACTCATCAATGAGCTGGTCAATGAAAGGTGTGGGGTAGTTATCTTTTGCGCAGGCTCGATTAATATCATGATAATCGACACAGACGCGAATAGTACCATGCTTTTTATCCACAGGGACAATGTTAGAAACCCAATCTGTGAGTGGGATGGGGTAAATGAAACCATATTTAAGAAGCTTTTCGACTTCCGCTTTGATTGTTGCAGCCTTGTGGGGGTGCACAGGGTGTAAACGCTGACGAACAGGTTTAGCTCCTGGATACATAGGTATCTCATGCACTACGATGCTTGGATCAATGCCAGGAATCTCTTCATAAGACCATGCAAAGATGTCACGGAACTCACGAAAAAGAGCTATATAGATTTGAATTTCCTCAGGAGTGCAAGTGACTCCTATGTAGATGTGCTCGATGACCCCTGGTTTGACAGAGATGTCGATAGGTTGAGTCTACGTAATGTTCCCCAAATTCCCTTCAGAAGACACTTGATATACCTGAATAGGTGTCTGAAGAGGTTGTGAAGGGATAAATGGAGCAAACCGCTCGAGACAAGCCAACGTTTCCTGAAGGGTAGGGAGAAATGAGGAACGGTGATGAAGATTGAACCACGGAGGTTCCTCGAGAGACATGGTCTCTATCATGGCTTCGTCAGAAGGAAACATTCCCTTTAATGGATCTGAGGAGGCACATTCTCCAAGCTAAGGGGAATAGTTGTATGAGTCAAGAGCTCAGCTTACAGAAGCATATTTAGCAGGAAGAGCCGATACAACAACAATTTTAATGTAGTTGTGCTTGGCAGGATTCAACAGCATCTCCTCGCCCCACGATTGATCTGGTCAATGGGGGGGAGGACCCAAGGATTAGAATGAATCGAAATCATACTGATAGAGGCGAGGTTTGGAGGTGGGAGTGAAAAACACCCATGAGGGCAGGATCTTTGAAGAGCTTGGCTCCCACACTTTCGAAGGGGATGGAGGTATGCTCCACGAAAGGCACATTGCCTTCAGAAGAAGAAGCGAAGAAGGAGAGTTTGTCTACTGTGACAATTTTCCCCTAGTGAGGGAAACGAATGACACGGAAGAGGGACGAAGCCACGGCACACATGGCATATGTCCAGCTTCGGCCGAGAAGGAGGTTGTAAGTAAGATTTGCGTCAACGACCTCAACTTCCACTTCAACGGTTTTCCCTTCCAAAGTAACCGACAATCGTTGAAGGATACCATAGGGACAAGATTCTCTCCCACCAAAGGCTTCCGACGTCATGGGAGACTGGCTCAAAGTCGGAGACCCGATCGCTTTCCAACAAGCAACAGACTTGATGCAAGTTGACGTGCCTTCATCAATAACCGTACGATGAATCGTTTTCGAATTGATGATGACCTGAATGAGGAAGGTGATCCGATGAGGCAGCCTTGGGACATGGCTCTCGAGATCAAAGGTGATCAAATCCGAATTCGCCGGGTTAATGCCACCGATGGCCGATAGAAAGGACTTCCTCTGAGGGGGGCAACTCCAGAGAACTTCTAAAGTGGACATAGCCGACAGAGTCTGCGATAAGTCCTCAACTATGCTATTGTGTTGGGCAGCACAAGCATTTGGGTTGTAAGATGATCTCCGGAGTACTCCTTTGCAAGGGGGTGGAATGGGCGTCTCAGTACTAGGTCTCTCGATGTGGAGCGGACCAGAACTGGCCGGAGGAGCACTTGAGGGGACCTCAGGCTCCTTCCCGGTGGATGACGGATATTCCTTTGTCCGAGTCGTTACATGAACGGGAATGGTTCCAGCCGTGAACACTTGGGAACCAAAGGGAGATGAAGATGAAGATGGATCGGCCACCATTTGAGTCTGTTGAGAGGGGAAAGGTTCTTTCAGAACCGCAGGAATCCGAGGAGGACCTTTCAATAAACGACTAACCTCGGACCACCTTGGGTAGTCTTTGGTATAGTGATCCTCATCACAGATAAGACAAGGATACTTCGGTTTACATTTGGCTCCTTCCTCAGGTGGAGGTTTGGAGGAGTCCTGTTTGGGTTGCTCGGATTTAGTCTTCGCTTTCCCCTCTTTCTTTCCTTTCGAGGCCTTGTCCACCATGGTGGACTAGACGACGTTGACCTCAGAAGTACTTCCAGAATTAGAACCACCCTGAGAAGTGTTTTCGTTTGAAGCATTCGATTTTTGCTTCCCAGGGTTTGAGGATGATTTCTTTGACGATGGATTTACAGAGCCAATAACCCCATCAACTGATGGCTTTGGTGGAGCTTTGGATGTACCGTGTCTCGGGGCATCAGACAAATACTCATATAAAGTACCTGACTAAGAATAAACTAAGTCGAGGTACTGAGCACGCGCGATAGCTTGCTCTTCAGTCACACAAGCTCCCATAGCAATGTCCCATGCAATCTTAGGGACAAAGGAGGTCATGAACCAATCAGTTAGGAGTTGATCAGGAATCCAAAACTTGATCAACCGACGATGCCGTCTCCATTCATGTATATGATCAGAGACGTGCGTGGTCGTGTCCTGTTTGAGAGACGTAAGGAGATGTGTTCCCGTCTCATACCGAATGGGTAACTGAAAATGAGTGAGGAATGCCATTGCCAATGAATTGAAATCTTGAAAAGACACACGGGTCAACTCAATGTACCATTTAGCAGCCGAGCCGGTGAGAGTCCTTTGGAACAGGTAGAGCCGGATTGAATCGTCAAGCCATGAATTTGACGAACACCAAAGGTGGTAAGTCATTACATGGGCTTGAGGATCCTCTCCACCTTGCCGTCAAATTTGGGACAATCGTCGGGTATCTTGGTTGGAACCGGCGGCTAGTATGGATTATGCAAGATAGGATCATTGGTTAATTTAGATACATCTGGAAGTTCCAACATTGCTAAGAATGGCAGCTGAGGATTGAAGTACATCTGCGGTTGTGGATATGAGGTAGGGCCAGAGTTCCACCTAGTTGCTGGTTACCCCCACTGACTATGTCCGGACGGACCAGGCCCAAAAGGACCCTATCCGTAGGGACTCTGTCCATAGGGGTTATATCCATAACCAGACGGTTGACTCTGGATCTGCCCCCCAGCGCCGAATTGGTTACCAAACTGACCTTCAGGAGCAACATATTGTTGCTGGTAATTTTGATAAGGAGCGACCTGCATCTGTTGATAATTTTGATATGGAGCAAACTAAGCTTGCCCCTGGGGTTGTTGGTATCCATACGGTTGCTGGGCTCCATATTGAGCCTAGGGACCAGGCTGCGCTTGGTAAGAAGGTTGGGATTGAAACCCACCTTGCATCAGGAGACCAGTTTGAGTCTGGGGCTGAAAACCGACTTGGGCTTGAGAAGCCACGACCATCTGCATGCCCGGTTGAGCAGGCCTAGAAAGATGTCCTTGGGAAGATTGAGGTTGGGCCACTTAGTCGAAAGGTTGCCCTGGTTGAGTTTGGGGTGGACCTACTTGACTAGAAGGTTGAGCTTGCTGGGTGTTAGGTTGTCCTTGTATAATCGAGGGTTGTCCTTGTGGACCAGACGACTGAGCAGACTGAATGGTTGGTTGACCTTGGGGTTGACCAACCTGTCCAGATGGTTGACTAGGCTGAGCGGTGGGCTGGCCTTGCTGCATGTAAGGCTAACCACCCTTCCTAGAAGGGTACCCTTGCTGGATTCCAGGTTGTCCTTGTTGCACATAAGGTTGTCCTGGATTTCCGTAGGGTTGACCCGAAGGGTATCCCTGCTAGACTCCAGGTTGTCCTTGTTGAGCATAAGGTTGTCCCAGGTTTCTAGAGGGTTGCCCAAGTTAGGTGAAAGACAGACCACCATAGGCCGAAGGTTGTCCCCGGGAGGGTTGTCCTTGTGGGCCTCCAGGTTGCCATGGATAGGTTTGGCCATAATAATGTTGCCCATAATTAGGCTGCATGTAGGATGGCTGACCTTGATACGATGGTCCTTGGTACGTCTACCCTTGATCCAGACGGATTTGGCCACCACCATAACCAGTGGTTCCCTAAGCGACATTCAACGGAACTGAAACCTCAACAGCGGGCTTAGTTGGCAAGGAAGTATACAAATGATGACCTATAGGGTCATAATAAGGGCCTTGCGCACCTGGATTTTGGACAGCATGCAAATATTGAGAATATGCCCCCCTGCTAGAATGGCACTAGAAGAAGGCGGGGCACTAACTGCAAGATGAACAACTCTAGCTATATGTGTCGATTGCCCACTATGTACTAGACCGCAGGACGTACTAGCAACAATAGTTACGAATGAAGATGCCGTAATGGCACTAACAACGAGAGCCGACGATGCGACACAAACGGTCGGATTGGTTGGAACTGATGTGACAACGGTATTGTGAACTTGTGAAACAAAAGATCTCGTAGTGGGAATGATGTTATGATCCCACATGGTACCTAAAGAGGAGCTCCTAGAGCCCATGGCATCCCTCAGAGCCCTATAGCGTAAAGGCACTGTAACACCGAGAGGGGTGACAGTGTAGGGCGTAGATATGACCGGGGATGTGGCCGGGATAGGAGTCTCGATACTTGACAAAACAGGTGTTTCACTCGTTACAAGAGATGTGTCCTCCATATCAGAGGAAGCCATCGGGGTTGAAACACCAGTAGAAGTAGAGCGAAAATCCTCTTCGTAAGGTTCCCAAACAGGGTTCTAAAACAGATCGTGAAGCTCGTCTTTTGGGGCGCGAGATTTCAATGGTTGGACACTTGGAATAACAGGAAAAGTGTCACCACAAACTGGTGTCTCACGAGCAGTACAAGAGGGAGACCCTTGGTCACTAGGGACGGGAGACGGGATCGATGGATCCGCTAGGATGATCAAATTCAAAGAATCCTAGACAAGCTAACGAAGAAAGACCCTACTCAAAACTAACACAAACAAGATCTAACATGGCAAGTGTGATCGTGGCCGAATAAATTTTAAGACATTAGGACACAACTTGACCTTTTCATCTTTAAAGAGTCGAGAAAAGGACAAAAATATGACTCTAGTCGCCTTCGAATGTTTAGTAAGCCAGAAGTGACAATGCTCAAGTGAGCCTTTTCTTTTAAGGAGTCCGAAAAGGATCAAAAAGTGACTACTCTGGAGAACTAGGCAAGGGGTTTACCAGACAATCTGTAAAATTTCATATACACCTTAGCAATCATATGAAAACTAAGGACTTTTCATATGGCAGTCAATCTTCCCGAATGATGTGTTCGGTGCGTTACGGGCTGCAAGGCGGCAGACACGACTTCCTATGGATCAAGGATGATAACCTAGTGGAGTCTCCCCATATACTCGACGCTGCGTGGGAGCACAAGTCCGTACTAGACCACAATTGAGTCACAAAAGGAGGAATCACCCAACCTTGAGTGGAAACAAAAGTGACTAGGTTTCAAAACGCCGAAGCACGTCTCTAGCCTAGACCTCTAGAATGTGAGCATTATGTTCCAATGCGTTTTTAGATTCATTCGGTTTATTTTAAAGTTGATCTTGTGTTAGGTTTCGGTTTTCAGGTCCTACCGTATGTAATCTCTCAGAATTCCCTAAATGAAATCTATATGCCAAAACTTGTCATTTCATTCGATGAACGCTAGTTACGACAGAGTTGAAGAGCTTTCATACAAACGAAACGATCACAAAATAACAAAGAGCTTCCCTAATGCAGCTAATGAAAATTAATAAAATTTTCTTTAAGATCACTAAATCACTAATCGAAATGAAAAGTTCTAATTTTTATTAACTAATTCAAAGAAAAAGAGATTTTTCTTTTCGATGATGGCAAAACGCACTGAAGAACTTTTGAGAAATAACACAAACAAATTCTATCCAATACAAGTACGTTCAGTTTCTCAAATCACAAATCAAACATCCAAAGAACCAAAAAAATCCCAAAGACAACAATGAGCTGTGTGATCTAGGCTCAAAGCGAGAGAAAGCGGAATTCAAGTGAAGACAAAGCAAGTCACCCAAATAACGCAACAAAATGATTCACAACTACCAAACAAGTGTAAGGGAGCAGCTAAAGAGTCGACTGGACCGCAGAAAGACCAAAACACTTGAAGAAGGCTCAATACACAAAGCCACTAGATGCCTTAGGGCTAGAAATGTGAAATCGATAGAGAAAAGCAAACACCCAAAGGGTAACGATCAAAGCCAGTCAAATCACACTCCAACACACTCAAGTAGTTTGAAAAAAGTACTTAGGACAAAACCCAAGCTCAAAAATTTCACAACCGAGCAAACTTCAAAAGTTTACAGGCCTGGCACGACTGTCAGGCTGCAACAAGCGCCTTTCAGGAATTGGCGCGGGTTGTAAATGTGCAACTTGTGCCAACTGGCGTGACTGTCACGCTATAAACTAGCGCGAGCCGAGTTTTCTATGGAAAAATAAAAACAAAAGAGCCAAGGCCAAATCAACAATACCTAAGTACACCAAGAGGCAAGAAGAAACAGAGGCATTCAACCCAGAAAGCTAAACAAGCAGGAGAAACCAAGGAAATAACCAAGAAACAAGGCAAGTTCCAAGTCGGTCAGTTCGTAAACCAAACCGGAGATGGACTGAAGTGGCGTTGATTTACTTGTCTAATGCAGAGCAATAGAGTTTTGAAGGCTATCTGGCCAAACTTCAGGCTCCATCTAAAGTTTACAAATCAAACAACAAAATAAAAGAAGCAAACAAGGCAAAAAGCCAACTCCCCAGCGGAGTCGCCAAATTGTTGTGTAGGTAAATCCCCTCTGCGGACAGAGGCGATCCTACTAGCCTAAATGGGGTCTAGCAAAAATCAAACAACGCTAACACGCAAGTTCCTAATTGCAAAGTAAAGACCGATGATGAGGGCCTACCTCGAATCCAACGCTAGTATTTGTAAAAGAGTCGTCACTCCCGTTCTTTCGCTTTAACTGGTCACAATCCTCACGATCCTCGTGAACAGACACTTGCATATGCAAAGAACAACACAAATACAAGCATAAAATCCAAGAAATGCAACTATGTATCAGTCAGAAAGGATACAACTCAAACATCATTATGAAGACAATGAGAGTGGAACCATAATGATAGTCGTCTATTATTATTGATAAACAAGAAAGATACAAACCAAGTTCTGACGTCAAATCCTCCTTTGCTGGGTGATCAGCAACACATGCTTGCAAACTTGTAGGGGATGGGGAGAAGCTTTCTCTTGGTTACTGGACAAAGATCTCTCGATAAAGATGTAGCCTTGTGGGATGAACAAGGCCTCTTGTAGCATGAGCTTAGCATTCTTGCAACTTGGACTTAGAATTTGGAGGCTTGAAGAGTAGAATTACTAACTAGCTTGTCAAAGCAAAGGAAAGCTTATATAGAAGAGAAAGGAGATAGGATCACCACAAGATTCATGGGTTTGTCCCTTATCATTAGGAAGCTTCCATGAGAGGTGGAGAACTACTTCCCTTCTATGGAAATTCGAAGCCCAACTGAACTAACTCAAACTGGAATCAGTTCATGAATAGGTTAGGAAGAACCTTCAGAAGTTTGTTTATTAAAAACTTTACCCAACTGGGTTGGCGAGAGTGCGACTCTCAGACAGAGCGTCAGCTGACGTGCCCTCCTTGGAGGATTTCCCCCATTGGCGCGAGTGATACACTAAGGAACAATGCCAATGGAAAAAGGGAGATTTTTATGGGTATTTTTGCAGAAGGTGTCTTCGGGGCATATGAAGTACATACTCAAGGGGATACAATGCAGGTGTTTTCAGGTTATGTCACTTCTCATAGGTCCCGGAACAGGTCCTCCAATATGCGAGAGAAGGGGTAACAGGGACGGTGACAAAATACTGTGTAACATGCCTAGATCTAAGTGTGTACACCTGTTTTATTCTTTAAATGTCGTGATATGGGTATGTTGGAAGTCTGGAATAGCAACAAAGTTGTGAGTTAATATTTTCAGATCTATATGCTCTTCGCCTCGGTAAAGGCGCGTATACATTGCAGGTTTGACTCTTCCAAGTAGTGTATACAAAAGAAAAGCCTATTCTTCAGAAATGACTGATCTATCTGATCAGTTCAGTTGTTTTACTATTATCTGTCAGTGAAGTCTTCTTGGATCTGAATGTAAATATGAATGCATAAAGAGTTGGGTGTCTGATTGATTGATTATTTAAGTGAGAAGGGTTATCTTTGCTACTGTCTATCTAGAGCTTGTAAATTGAAAATAGATGTTCAGTGTATTGCTAGTTGGTACAAACTTGATTCAAAAAGTTTTATGTTTCAGTAGTTTTTAAGGTATACACAGGTTTGGATAAAGGAAATAGCATATACATGTAGGTTGGGTTCAGTAAGGTAGCCTATGCATTATGATGTATGATTTCAAAGGTTGCAGTTGATTCTGAATGATGATGCAAGTTTCTGGGTTCATCACAGTGTTCTGGTAACAATGATCTAATTGTTCAGGTTAACTAATTGTTGGTTGATGCAGTTTGAGTTTCAAAGTTTCTAATGGGTCTGGTATGAAAATTCAATGAAACGAGGCCTTCATTTGTATTTTTGTGTACCAAGAGCATCCAATCTAAAAATTAATGAAACGTGGTCCCTGAAGGAAGAGAGAAGGTTGTATCCTTCTATAGGTCGGCACCTATGTACTAGTAAACACATTGGCTATTGCAAGAGCTAGGGGGTTGTAGCTCCCTTCCAGTAGAAGCTGGAAAATGAGAGAAGGTTGTATCCTTCTGCAAGTGGTTTCTGCGTACTGGTATGAGTCTACACCAGTACAAGATTGTAAACAAATTTTCTTTATATTAAAAGAAGACAGAGACGACAACATCATGTGGTTTTTCTCCTGCAATAGGTTTCCAACTTAAATATTGGTGTTCATGTGTGTTGCTTATGTGTGATGGTTTATTATGTCTTTACTGCACATACTTACTGTATAATAAGTTATTGATGCACTGATTAAATATCTACACATGATAAATTGACTAAATCCTAAGTTCGTTGGATATCTGCTGGTTTTTCTAATCATAGTAGCGTGTACACACAAGTTCACTTCACTAAAGTAGCGTATAAAAATCCGTTTGGGAAATGAAATATTATTGAATGGTAAATATTGATTTACCCGCCTCCCCCCTCCCCTCGCCCTCTTAGTATTATTTCCAACAATTCAACTCCTCTGAAAGATTGAAGGAGTTCTTAACCTTGGTGAGCTTGCCTATTTGGCAAGATTTCTCAGTTTAACTACTAGCAACTTCTTGAAATTGGTAGGGAATTGGGATTGGTACTTGCTGCCAACATAGGTTGTTATGGCATACTGGCTAGAATAGGTTCTCTCCTTCAAAGAAGTAATCGCCTCTGTGCTCATCTGTGAAAAAAGGGGGAAATGATACCCTTGCCTTCAAAACCTAATGTGAGAAAAAAATTCAGAGGCCAAGAATTGAAGCCTAAAAATATGTGGGATGAGAAGGTAGTGATTTCGATCCTTGGAAGTCCTCGACTTCTTTTTTTTTACTGCATTATTGACTACAGGGTTTACAGTTGTCTGAGCTAAAGCCATTGTCTAGAAAACCCATTATTTCTAAGGCTCAAGATCTGAAGGCTATAAATAAAGTTGAGAGACAAAAGTTGTCTAGAGAGCCCGATTGTTACTAATATCCAGAACCTTCAAATTTTTAAAAGGAATTGCACCGTTATAAGCCAAGCTTCCATTGAGATGATTTCTACTGAGATTGAGATATTGGAGAGTATATAAGGCCAAACACAATCGACCACATAGAATGCAAGGGTCCAGAGAGTTTGCTGCTACCTAAATCAATGTATTCCACAAACTACAACAACACGAGGCCACTGTCAATGGGACCGCTAAGCTTATTCAAGTGCAAATCTAGTTGGCACAACTCTTTAAGCTTCTGGAAACCCTTGGGGATTATGTCGGTCAGATCGTTTGATGACAGGTTAAGGTAAATTAGGTGTTTCACAACAATGAGGGCACTTAGAATTCTTCCATAGAAATAATTATTCAAAATATTCGCCGACTTGTAGTTGTATAGATGCCTCATACAAAATATTTACATAATTGTAATTATACATATGTCACCCTCATTAGGAGGGTGGAAAGCATTAAATGCTCTTCAAAAAAAATGTAGAGGCGCAGATTTATAGAATTGGAAAACAATTAAAGTTATTTTTGGGTTGTTAGTTTTTCCAGTGATATTATATAGGTGTGAATTGTGGGCTAGCAGCATCCTTGTCTCAAAATGGAAGAAAATAGAGAAAATACAAAAGCGCTTGATCATGAGCAAGTTTAAAATAAAAAAATTCGGTTTCTTATGAGATAATGCTGAGTGAAACAGGGACAACTTCCACCGAAGCAATTGCTACGGTGTGTCTCATAAAGTATCTTCAAAGAATTGAGAAAATGGGAGAAGGTAGATGGCCTAAAGTTATCTTCAATGAGGGAATGAGTGGAAGAAAGAAATCATGGAGGAGACAAAACAAAAAATAGATGCAAAAATGAAATATTTACCTCAATGCATGTCCCACAAATAGCAAGGATTTAAAGAGTTATGTTATGGAGAATTTTGTAAGCATATATGGGGAAAAGAGTTGGGTAGAAAGAACCGAAGTACTATGTTCAAGAATTCAACCCCACGTGTGGTCTTCAACAAAAAGAGTACATCGGAGTTAGCATCCCATGGAGAGAAAAAATTCTTATTGCTCAATTAAAAACTAACTCACATCAATTACGATACGAAACAAGTGAGTGGAAAAGACCTAAAGAAGCTTGGAAAGAGCAGGTGTGTACTTTTTGCACTTCTGGGGTAGTGGAATCGGAAAAACATTTCATTTTGGAATGTGATGCTTTCAAAGACATCAAAGATAGTTACAACAGTATGTTAACATCAATTCCTTGGTATTATCTTTTACAATATTAAATTTATTTATATATTAAATAATAAAAATAATAATTTGTTCAAAATTATATCACATAAGGGAAAAAAATAATTAATTATATTGCATTAAATAAATATAATGTCAAATTCGAAATTCTAAAACAATTTATTATTTTGTCAAATTCCAAGTTTTAAAACAATTTATTATTTTGTCAGATTCCAAGTTCTAAAATATTATATTATTTTTTAATAGCTGTAACTTATTTTTATATTTTGGTTATTTATTAAATATATTTTTCTGTTTAATTTTACACAAAATAGATAAAAATTTAAATTTATTTAAATCATAATTTGATTAGTATAAAATTTCCAAAATCCAAATATCTTAAAAAATTTTAAGAATCTTATACATAAAAAAACATTTGAAATTTTATAATCCAATTCAAAGATACAACAAAACTTAAAAAGATTAAAAAACTAAATTTTAAAACAAAACAAAATCTAAAAATATTAGAAAACTCAATTTTAGATATCATCCTCTTGCCATTGGATTCTCTATGGAACAATAAAGCTAAACATATATCTCCTTGGTAAAGACAAGTTCTGGCAGTTAAAATTCCAAAGTGGAGGTGTTATTGTGGGAGTATTGGTCTACTACTTTAATTTCACTGTTTCACATTGTGGGTTCCTTGCAAAGACGAGTAGCGGCTTTCGAAATTTCTAACCGAGGAGAATTACTCTACCTTTTATTGTGTTGGAACTTTTCAATTATTTTTAATCTTGTATTTTTTACTATTGACTTTATAGCGCCATTTTATTATATTTGTATCTTGGTCTCCTATATATATTAGGCGACGATCATTAAATATTGTTTTTTTAATTTTTTTTTCTCGGAATGGTTACTATTTTTAAGTGCTTATTATTTTATAAGTAATTACTATTTTTATAGCACAAAGTATCCGATCATAGTACTTGTAAATTAACATTTTATTTACACATAACTTCATCTATCTAATTTACACAGGAAAATATGTTAAAAAATCACCATTTTTCTTTTCCATGAGATTCAATAAATCCACTCTTGTCCGGTCCATGAAAAAGGTCATTTCAATGAATCGCTCAATACCTAAAATTTATAATGATAAAGTCAGGCCAGAGAGCCCCACATTTATAATGGTAAAGTATGGCCAGAGAGCCCCACATTTATAATGGCAAAGCATGGCCAGAGAGCCCCCACATTGCGTCTCTTCGCAGACGGCAGCGGTTCTAAATTGCTGTCTCTCTGGAGATGGCGACCCAATTAGATATTTATGCTAATCTTCTCTATCTCACCTAGAGAAGATTAATTAAAAACAGTGGCATTCATCAGATCAGCCATCAAATTTGAAACTTTGAGCAGCATCAATCACAAAACGGTACTTCACATCTCCCTTCACCAATCTTTCCATTGCTGTGTTTACATACTCCACTGGAATCTTCTCTATCATGCAACATATGTTATGCTCCCCACAAAAGTCTAACATTTCCTGAGTTTCCTTCACCCCTCCAATCAAACTGCCCCCTACAAATCGACGGCCTGCACACACCAAAATTAAAATTAAATCTAAACTTCCATGTGGCTAAAGCCCAAATTCTTGTCCAAAAAAGCAGTAAAGAAATCCAAATATTAGAGATAGCATATCTGCCTAATCTGTGGATGCCTTTGATACTCTCAGTGCAGTTAAAATATAATTTCGTTTATATCTTTCATCTACAGGACAAAAGGGCAGAAAAGACTTACCCATTACAACAGACGGAGCAGCAAATTGAACAGGCTTTTCTGGCAAACCAACTATGACCAACTTCCCATTCACCTTTAGCAAATTAAGGAGGGGCTCCACAGCATGATTAGCAGAGACTGTGTCAATAATATAGTCTATAGACTTGACTGCAGCCTGCATCTGTTTCTCATCTTTGCTGATGACGAAGTGATCTGCTCCTAGAATTTCTCTCGCTTCCTTTTCCTTGCTAGGCGATGTACTTATCACCGTCACTTGCAACCCAAAAGCTTTGCCAAATTTGACAGCCATGTGTCCCAAACCACCAAGCCCCACCACGCCCAGGCTCTTTCCAGGCTCCGTCATCTCGAAATATTTCATGGGGCTGTACACCGTTATTCCGGCACATAGCAACGGTGCAGCGGCATCTAAGGGCAGATTCTCTGGTATCTTCACCACAAAGCTGCTTACACCCCACAAACCACCCAAATTATTAAAACCCTATTTAACCAATATAAAGAAAAAATATTTATGGCATTCGTCTCCGGTTTTATATAAAAGAGACAAACCACCCGTCTCGGCAGGGCCTGCCCGAACTTGGCGCAATTAAATTTCCTGAGGTTTTGAGTCAATTGGGAGATTCCCGAAACTCATTGATCTCGTTCCAAGCATGAATAGGATTATATGGACAGAAAAGGAAGCCTTTTGTGGCGAGTTTAGCCTATATGCCCTAAAACAAAAATGGTTGCATGAGTTGGGATAATGATTAATTACCTCTGGTTACAAACCATCAAGGATGAGTAACCTCCAAAGGTGACAGAACCATCAATATCGGTGCTTCCATACGTCCAAATGACCTTCTCACAGTACTGTTCTTGCCCTTTGCTACAAGAATCGCAATGATGGCAACTTCCAACCATACAGCCAACGCCCACACGATCTCCAGCAGAAAAATTCTTCACTCCTGAACCAACTTCAACTACTATACCTACTATTTCATGGCTGCAAAAATAGAATTGCTAGTAAATTAAAATTGACCATGAATTTCTAGGCATATACTCTTTCTGTCTTACTATTTGATGTGAAGCAGTGTTGAAGATTATGAAGACATTACCCAGGAACCATTGGGTATTGGGAACCTTTCCATTCATTGCGAATTTGATGTAGATCAGTGTGACAGATTCCGCAGTATACGATCTTGAAAGTAACATCATGCGGCCCAGTTTCCCTGTCAAGGCAATTTAAATCTAAGTTTTCTGCAAATGGGTATCAATAGAAGCAAACAATTTAAATGCAAATTTTCTGCAAATGGGTATCAATAAAAGCAGTTGTGAGAGTAAAGCGAGGAGGAACCTGCGAGTGAAATTGAAGGGCGAGAGAATGCCAGACTCGTCTCTG
This sequence comes from Pinus taeda, assembly GCA_000404065.3. Classification (NCBI taxonomy): domain Eukaryota; kingdom Viridiplantae; phylum Streptophyta; class Pinopsida; order Pinales; family Pinaceae; genus Pinus; species Pinus taeda. The sequence goes on along the minus strand of APFE030354753.1, from coordinate 35,437 downwards.
GCAGCCCATCCCTGAACATTAAACCGACCTACTTCCTTCACCATCTTCTCTTCTTCACAACACTCAAATAAATTTGATTCACTTAAAAGAAGCAGCTGAGCAGATGAATGTAAAGAACAGATTTGAGGAGACAGGGGGTGTTGGGATGGGTATTTAAAAGGTCATGTAGGGTCAGGACATTTAGTGTAAAAGCCAAGAAATTACGCGCCACACGACTTTTAAAGATTGGTGGAAGCGGAGAAACTTCAGGCTATATGTATAGGTAGGGAAACGACGACCTCGCGTCCCGAATCTTTTGCGTTTGTGGACACAGAGTGCTGGACCCCGTCCATCTTCCACATTTGACGGTCTGCGATTAATTAGGATGGGGTTTATTAATCATGTTATGGGTGGAGGATCCCGAGGACCGTTCAAACAAGGCAACCCTTATTCCGATCACAAATTCGTTAAGCCAGGTTACATGGCTGCTCCATAGATGGACGTCGGCGTTATTACCGGTTGACTTAAAACTTTTACACAGGACTGTACCCTGTAATTTATGACGTTTAATATTTGTCATTTGTCCTTTGTCCTTGGCCCGTTTAATCCGAAGTTTGAGGGATGGAATTTGGACTCTTCGTGGTCCTATTCCGACACACAAACCCAGGCTGTAGCATGTAATTTCTCCTGTTTTGCACTAATAATTTACCATGCAGGTTAATATGGTGGAAACCTCATATGCTGTTTTTTATATGTTCAAGGAAGATATAACATGAAATTTTAATGAAATTGTATTGGTATCTCAGGATAAGTTACCAATTACATTAAAGTCTTAATCATTCATATTATATTTATAAAAAATTCGAATATAAATATAATGAAAACTCTATGTTAGGTCTGATGCAAAGCATGAAATGAAAAGTTAAGGTAATTTCAATGCTAGATAGTTATAATGCAAGGTAATTATAATACTAGATATAGCTATAATGCAATAATTTTATGAAGGTTTATAGGATTAGTTCAACAAAGAAGTTCCATAATCTACAATGGTAGCAAAACCAATACCATAATCTATAATGGCAGAAAAACCATCAGTGCATAAAGCTACAACGAAATGTTCATAAAAGTTCCAAAACCTTCACCGCAGGTAGCTACAGTCAATTGCTCATAAAAGTTCCAGAATCTGCAATAGCAGCACAACACAACCCCCAGTGCAGAAGTTAAATGTTCAATGTTCATAAATGCTATTAGTATTTTTGTTATATGGTATGGAAAAGTGAAATGCTATCAGTGTTTTTGTTATATGGTATGGAAAAGTGGAGAGAACGTAGATGTGTGCATAAACTTGCAATTAAATGTTCATAAATGCTATCAGTTTTTTTATGGCATAGAAAAGTAAAATCCCTGCCCATATTGTTAGTGAAGCCCCAGCTCCCACTGTCCAGGTGGTCCAGGCCTCACTCGATGAGGCTTTGGAGTTTTCTGAAAGTGTCTTAATCTATTGGTTCAATGGTTTCTGGCCGTGGCTGATAGCTCTCCACAGTTGGATCTCGGAGGTATGGAAGCCTGTGATTTCTAATGAAATTAATATCTACCCTTGTGTTAGGGGTTTCTTTATAGTAGATTTTGAAAATCCTAAAAGTAGACAATGTATTCTAGATTCCGCCCCTTGGTTTTGGGAAAACTCAGGCCTATTCATGAAGCCATCGAACCCAACATTCGATCCCTCAACAACAGTCATAACCTCAGCACCAGTTTGGGTGAGATTGCCAAACCTACCCTTGCATCTCTGGAATTTTTCCTCGCAAAAAGCCGTTGGAAATGCAATTGGGAAATTTTACTACAAGTGCCCAGAAACAGAGGAATATATCAGAATCACCTATGCATGCATCTATGTGGAAATGGACTTTAGAGTCGGATTCCCAGCTGAAATAAACCTAACAAGTAAAGACTATGTGTGGAACCAGAAACTCGAATATGAAAGTGTCTTCTTCAGATGTCAATCCTTCATTGAGATAGGCCATCTAGCCAAAAATTGCCCAAAAGCCTCCCAGAAAAATTCTGCTAGAAAGAATCATCATGGATCTACATGGTGGGAAGGAGCACAAAAAGAACATTACACTGTCATCAAGGAAGAATACTCTCTAGAAAACTCTGAATCACAAGAAATCGGGCAAGAAAGAAACAAATCTCAAGACAAGCAGGAGGAAAGCCCCACCCAACAACAAAAAAGTGAATTCGAAAATCCCTCAAGCATCAATAGTCATGACAATTTGAATACTGCACAAAATAAATCTTCATTTAACAGCGAAGAAAATCTCCCAGACCAAACTTCTTCTCCGACTATCTTCAAAAAGATGAACACAACATATTGCGAAGCTAAGACACCAATGTCCCAAGAACCAAAAGAGATAAAGGGGATGCAAGATAAAGGAAGTTGGAAGACCGTCGAGAAAAATAAGAAAGCTATAACACCAATCTCGCAAAGAAAGACGAGAGGCAGACAATTAAGAACTAAGAAAATTATAGGTCCGATATACCAATTTGCTCTGAGTGGACGTTAACCACCATTATCATCATCATATATGATATTGCCTCTAATTTTTTATTTAAAGGTTAGAAATGTCAAAGGCATTATATGTTTCATTCCAGATTATCACAAATCTAGATCTGATCATGGCAAAATTTACACTTGGACTGCCCAACTCCCTCAATAATATGAGAGTAATTATTAAGATAAAGTTGTTTTTAAATTTATCATTATTAAAAATCCAATGAAATTGTTTTTAAATGATAAACCCAATAAAGTTGTTTTTAAAAAATCCAATGAAATTGGTTTTAAATGATAAACCCAATGAAGTTGTTTTTAAATGTATCGTTTTTAAAAATCCAATGAAGTTGTTTTTAAATGTATCTTTAATAAAAATCCAATGAAGCTCTTTTTAAACGTATCATTATTAGAAATCCAATATTGGATAGATATATTTTAATCAATAAATGTTTAATATAAGAGTAATGATTGTATTACTATGATAGAGAAGTAGAGAAGGATCAAGTGAAATTAAAACCAAGGTGGAATCACTTGTAAATAAGATGGAAGGAAACTAACTGTATGGGAGGAATGTGAAGCCAAATACACAAGAAGACGTGAAATTATGTATATTCATTAGACAAGCAACTGATATGAATGACAAAAATTACCTATCTTTGTATATGTGTCAAACATAATTATAGCCTCGAGCAAAAAAAATATACATGTAAGGAACATTACATGGGAGTTGTTTCTGCCTTAAAAAAACTAGAATCACTACAACCATCTCTTATAAACATAAATGTAGAACCATCTCTTATAAACATAAATGTAGGCCATGTTGACGAGTTGGTTGATAAAAATATAGCCCAAAATAATTACAACCAGAAGCCAAAGTAGAACTTCGGAGAATGGCAGGGATTCCATAGCCATTGTTTTGCCAATCATTGTATATTGAAATGTTATACCTATTGCAGATATGACGACAATCACACATATTACTGCTCATGATGCATTTCACATTTCGTTGAATGAAAATAACTTATCTGTTATGATAATGTGGATGACAAGAATATGCATAAAAATCCCTTCCAAAAACCATGCTGCATGAAAGAATTCTTGTCTCGCCACTGTGGATGCATCATAATACTAATATATGCTGCATCATTATACCAACATATAAAGAAGAATATAGCAATATCAAAAATGTTGCCCGTAGGACCCTTTCACAACATGAAACTGGCTACATCTTATGTTGATCACAAGCGTTATGATCCTTATACCTCAACCTACAATAGAGTCTGACATATATTATGCATATTCATTTGATCACTGCTATGTGTAAGCTGAGAACCGCGTATATCTCCTGGATTATTAAGTTGCTTAGACATGAGTTAAGCAACAACTAGTACCTCCAACATTGTACTAATACTCGCTAACATATATTATGCATATTCATTTGATCACCGCTATGTGTAAGCTGAGAACCGCGTATATCTCCTGGATTATTAAGTTGCTTGGACATGAGTTAAGCAACAACTAGTACCTCCAACATTGTACTAATACTCGCTAGTATATTAGGGTGAAACAAAGGAAGTCCGCTCTTTGCATTAGAGCTAATGATTTCAAAATAATAAATAACGAGTGCGCTTTCCACTTACTTTCAAAATTTAAGACCGCAGAGACTAAGCACAAGATTGTACAGGCTAAGCACAATAATATTTAAAGCACAAGATACACAAAATTTGTGTAGTTTTGAAATAATAAAGAAGCCCAAAATCTCACGAGTTCAGTGTTTACATTATGCACGTTCACTGCACTGGAAAAACAACACACAAAATTGAATATCATATGAAGATTATTGGTTGCAACTTCACTGCAATGAAAAAAAAACACACAAAATTGAATAGAGTGAACTCGGTTTGTTTGAGCAAGAAGCAAAGTCAGTTGTGAAGATGAGCATGGGCATGGCACTATCTCCACACTTTTAATGCCCACAACACATGCAAAAACATATGGATTTCAACTAAATGAAGTAGATATCTTATACTCTCGGAACCTGTTCATTCTGTGTCGAACTGGAATGTCACAGACGTATCAAACTTCCAATTCCGAAGATTGTAGAAAAAATGTTGAACCCGCATGAACAAAGGTGTGATGCATCTACCTATGCCTTAGGTGTTGCCATCGCCTTTGCTAGTAATTTATCTGTGCCTGGAGTAGATTTGAATTTACTTCATATAGATATGGTACAGGAATTGGAGCTACATCCTATATCAATCACGAACAACATAAACTGGCTATGGGTATATAAATACTCATTCTACTATATAAACAACTATTAGATAGAACTTGGAGGGCCAATCTCAAAATCCAATATGGTCAGGATAGGGTCTATAGGGGTCGGAATAATCGACCACCGATATTGGTGGTTTGTGCTCGCCCTTGCAGCATTAATAGCATCTAGTGAAAAACAAGGGTATAGTTTGATTAAAAAGGATACAACAACTTCTTCTCTAGAGCTCAGGGGGAACAAATAAAAAGTGTGGACAGATGATAGCCTTACCTGGATTCTTCACTATTTGACCCACGTAATTAAGCTATTTGCAAGGGTAGATGTTTCTATCCAGTTGAAGCGTGTTCATCGCAAGGGGAAATATTTTGTAGCACAAGAAAACAACAAAGAAGTCGCTGAAGAAGAAACTAGTATTTTAGTTAAGTCGAAGATGAAGATCACTAAAGGCACTTCTAATATGAAGACGGGAGAAAAGTTTTACATTCTCCCTAGACAAATGTATGATCCCTCGGAAAGAGGTACATTATACAAACATTTTTTAAAATTCTTTCTATTTATCTTAGGAATTATTTCAACTTCTAGACTCAGAATTCAAGTTTTTCCATTCCTTCAAACTATTGAAAGAGAGTTAGTTGTCTTTGTTGTAGGTGTTGTCTCGTTCTCTACAATCTTTCAGTGATCAGAATTTGGATTAGGGGCAAGAAATAGCTCAAAAATAAAAGAGCTTAGAATCACTCAAAAGCTAAACAACTGCATCTGTCTCAACAATATGATTCCAACACAACTCGTTTCGTTCAAAATGGAGTTCGTATGAGGAAGTTAGAGCCTATTGACCATTTCACCAAATAGGCCAAATTTTGGAAAAGGTTGACTGCGATGTTGACTGGGCATCCATACAACCCACTCAACAAGGAGAATATTCTTGTACAGGTGGATGAATTAGAGGTTGACAAGTGAAAACACATTATGGGGTGTGCGTGGTCGAGGTGGACCAATTAGAAGGCGACATATGGAAAACTCGGAGGCTACCACGTACCCTTATAGTGGTATATCAAAATTTTATGGAGGCGCCAAGGTTCGACCCCGCAACCTACCTTCCACAATGCTCATGCCTTAACTGTCTCCTCTAATCGTGGTTCTTAACCATATACGATTGCTACATATTTAACGTTGAATGGTTTTTGGGTTGGTGATTAGGAGGGCTATCCCGCAAGCCAGCCCTACATGTGAACACGCCAAATGGTGGTGGTTGCAATTACCATAACCTTTGGCGGCTCCAACATTGTGACGGTTAACAAACCATGTGAACGCACCTTCCGGCAGCAGACATAGTTACGGTTAGCAGATCCGGCGACAATGTAACATTAACATTTTATGTTGCATGTGACGATGTCTATATATAACTGCCAACACAAACCATTTTATGTTACCATAACCGCGAGACTAAATTCCATGACATGTGAACACTCTGGCAGCTAACGATTTTACAAACTGCATGTATTTTTCGTTAAAACACAATTAGTGCTTAATTAAACCTCACTTAACAGTGAATTAACCACTAGTTTAAGTTGGCATATTTTTTATGGACTTCGCTATTTTCGGGCCTGTCTCCAAATTTGGCGGCCTTAACTGGAGTTCCTCCAGTTTTAGTGGATGATTTCTAGGAGAACATTGTTTCTCTTGTATCTTTGGAAAATTCAACCAAATGAGAATCAGAAAAAGGTGTTCTTAGATGATTTCGGCATTCTGAACACAATGGAACAAGTTTAAGAGGTAATGGGGCACTTCCATATGTGATTTTTTCAACGGTTAATTTTAACGAAGTCTAGGGCCACAAGGGAGGAGGTCAAGCCCAAAACAATTGTGGTGTATTTTCAGAGTTTGAAGAGTCATCTTAGGGGTTTTTGGATTCTTTGAGTTCATTGAAGCAAATTTCAGGAGTTGTAGATCATTGTAAACTATGTTTTTTTCCATTTTGAGCAAATACAAAAGCCCAAGCCATGGAAGCTGGACCAAGGAGATGTGGCCCAGGAGGAGTGAACTCCTTTATCAAAACAATGTGTTAAGTGTTTTTCTTGATGGTTTGTTGTTCATTTACTTGCTGTTGTTCAACATTTCATTTTCATAATATTCTACTCATGATTCTAACATAAAACTTGACATAAAAATTTACATGTTTCTGTTCACAGACATCATAAAGGAACCATGCACATGAGGCAATTGACAAGCACATTTTTATAAATATGAAGTTGAAAATAGCACAACAAAACTAACATTTAGCTATAGATCAAGTTGGTACCCGAGCAAAGGTTTATTTTCTTGATTTCTTGAGATTTGTGCAAGGAGAATTAACAATGTGAAAGTTTATGTGATGGCGGCTTCAACAAGTGATCTCTTTAATCTCTCTTCCTTAGCAAGATTCTTTGATGAAGAGATGTTGCAAGAGTTTTTCATCATGAGAGATATAGTGCAAGAGATGATTGAAGATAGGAAGGAGAACACGATAATTAAGGAGGATTTGATGGCCATGAAGGAGGAGAAGAAAGAGCTCCTTGAAAAGATGCATGCGATGGAGATTTTACTCCATGATGCCAAGGAAAGCTAGCCAAGTATTTGCATGCACATGAGGTATGAAATTCAAGTTTATCTTCAATTTCCTTTCAAAATGAATGTTTTGGTTCTTTTGAAAGACACACTAGAGGAATAGGGTCCAAATTATTGATGAATATGGGCTATGAAGGTAAAGGGTTAGCCAAACATGCACAAGGAATAGTTGAGCCAATTGTTGTTGAGGAAAGGCCTAGGTATTTGGGTATTGGTTATGGACAACATGATGGAGAATGCTCCAAAGACAAGGAGGCACATGAAGGTGTTCCAAGAGGGAATTTCATTACATTTTCATACCCTCAAGCTTGTGAAGTTTGTGTTCATGAAGAATACAAAAGATTTATACCCACTTTGCAAGAAGATGCTAATAAGCATGCAACTAGTGGAAAGGGCAAACAAGAGGATGTTGAAATCTATAAGATCATTGAAACCATTGTTGGTATTCCAAAGAGAGCCACTACCTTATCAAATTCACGTCCTCAAGAAGGTGACAAAAGTGAATGTGCAAGGTACAAATTTGCCTTTAATCAAGTTTCTTTTGATTATGATAAACATGTAAGTCTTCACATAAGAAATGGAGAGAATTTACATGTTCCTATTGTGGTTTGAATAACCATAATGTTTCAAGATGTTGGAATAAAATGGCCACATACAGGAAACTTTCAAAGCAAAAGAGACAGAAAACGGAGAATTGGTTATATGGATTGTTAGTATAGGCTCAAGGATCATAAATTGTTAATAGGAAGGGGGTGAAAAGCAATTCTCTCATTCGTCGCGATAAGAAACTGTATCACTATCACTTCCATTACAAGGAACTCGATTTGATCCTTTTTCCTGATAAGGAAACTCAACGTTCATTTTTTTCTTTTTATTTATTTACAAGGAAGACCATAAAACGTAAAACCAAAATAGTTCACTTAAAACACCAGAGGTCCGTTGGATAATGAAAACCATGTTGCAAAGAAGATGCAATTGTTTTTCACTCATTGCCATAAGCAGGGTCATCTTGTAGACAAATGTTGGACTTTGTATCCAACAACTCATCCATGACATTTGAAGAAGGTGGAGAGATGATCCAAATGGATCCTAACAAAACCCTCTAAGTCTTCAAAGTCTTCTAAACATTCAAGACTATCACAAAAGAAGAGCCTTTTTAAAATTCGGATTACATTATCGGGAGGCAAAAACATAGAGAAAACATTGAAAAACAGAGTATCGGCAGCATAAAACTACTTTGCATGGGAGTCGTCGGATCTGGCCGATCAACGGCCCAGATCCGACTGGCAAATCGCAGTCGACAGTGACAGGCAGAGGCCATCGGAGGTGACCATATGACAGTTGCGATCGCGATCAGTGCAGGTCAATGAGGACCGTTGATCAAGCACGCAGATCAACGACCCAAGTTGAATCACGATATCACAATTGGCGATTACAGAGGAGCAGTTACCAAACAGCTTGGGGGCTTATGCAACGTGCGCTTACGATATCACCATATCGCATTCGAGCATTACAATAGAGCAGGGCCGATATAAACATAGCTCATGATAGCTAGACCCAATGGAGATATAGGTGACATTTGATATATTTCGAGATCCGAAAAACATGGTTTTCCTTTGTATTTGCGTTTTTCGTTAAATAAGCGAAATACAAAGGATAAAGTGTCAATGCAATGAAACTAAACCCGAAAGTGTTTATGAATGCATATGTATATTATTTCAAGTCTGATATGAGCGGGCTTTTCAGTGTTTAATGTATTTTTTTAATATAAATGAAACAAGTGGGATTTCAGAAGGACCGAAGGTGGTAAGAGGTTATGGTCGGGCTCCGCCCAAACCCATACACTGACTACCATGTGTCCAAGCACTGGAGAGAGAAACCCACTCTTTTCGGGTGGTTAACTCCTGTATGCACGGGTTTCTTGAAATGAACCATATTCGTTGGATCTAGATCTTCCATATCAATAGTGGAGATGCTATAAGTGATATAAAGGCAGACTCGAAAGGAGTTATAAGGCAGAATCTATAGTGTTTCAAATCCGATAAATGACATATTGGTGAAATTTTCACAGTTTTTAGTGTATTTTTCTGTGTAAATAGAGAATGCTATTTTTGGGAATTTCAAGGGCCCGATGACCCATTCCGTTACAGAACAAGTGGCCACCATCCTTGAAAGCATTTAATAATGATTGCTAACGCTCAGAGGGGGGTCTGAGCAGACAGAGGCCGGGAATCCAGAGAGCCCGAGAAGGAGAAACAAACAGACAACGTCGATTGGATTTAAAGCCATAGACTAACAGAAACAGAGACAAGCAGTGCTGAGACAGAGAGAAAACAGAGACAGAGAGTCAATGAGGGGAGTCTGTGTACTCAGAAAGACTTGGGGGATCCAAGTAAAGACTTGTTGTTTTGTATCTGTTGTGCAAGACTCAAATTGAGATCACTTTTGTAAAAACTTTGTTTCTGAAGACATAATAGAAAGGCCACCACTGAAGGCTGGACTAGGAGATGTAGCCTAGCAGTTTTGGGTGAACTCCATATTAAACTTGTTGTGTTTATGTGTGTTGTCTATTATGTTTCTTTAACTACTTCATTGTCTATGTATTTCACAGTCTTATCAATCCATTGCAGAAAGTAACATAGACAAAATCCATGCACATGAGTCTATAATACCTTAATAATTGTCTAAGATCTCATTATCAGATCAAGTGGTATCAGAGCTTAAGGTTTGCTAAGGTTATACAAGCTTGTGCTAGATTGTTGAATGCTAACCAGGTCAAAGCTCAAATTAGGAGAAGGAGAATTGGTTGAGGCTGACCCAGAAATTGGAACAGCCTATCCTAGGAGGAAAATGGCAAAAGAAATTCCCTTAGAATCAGACTCTTAGTTCATGGACAGTTTCATGACCTTGAGAGCCATGGTAGAAGAGATGTATCGAGATTTTAAGAAAGGTCGAGGTGAAGATACTTCAACCTCCAAACAAGACAAAGGAACAAAGGAACCTCTTCTAGATGGCCATTCATAAGGCAAAGGGAAAGGGAAAGAGCCTCCTCTATCAACACCTCCTTCTAGCCCTTTGATTAAATATATGTAAAAAAAAAATTGCCAATATATGATGGAGAATTAAATGCAAAAAAGCTAGATAACTGGATTAGACAGATTGATGTATATTGCAAGGTGTAGAACATTGATTTAGAGAGAAAGATTCAGTTGGCAGCCTTCGCCTTGGAGGAACTGCCCTAGTGTGGTGGGAAGGCAGGATACAAGCTGATTTGAAGAAGCATGATAAAATTCTTTCTACCTGGAGTGAATTTGTTTATGCCATTAAAAAATAGTTCTATCCACTAGCTTATATGCAGCAAGCAATGATGAGTTGGCAAACTCATCACCAATTAAAGGGGCAAAGTGTACCAAAGCTATAACTAGGAATTTAGAAAAAGAGCTTTAATTCTAGGCATTTCTTTAGACTCACGTGAAACTTTGCTGAAGTATATAGGTGGCCTGCATAGCTATTTGAGGCACACCATACTCATGTTTAACCCTACTAGCATAGATGAGGTATCAGTTCAGGCTACACATCTGGAGGCTAGAGACAAGAATGTGAACCCAAAGATTGGGGGATCATCAAAACCCACTGCAAGCAAGAACAAGGAAAAGAGGAAGCAGAAATGGAAAGAGAGGAAGACAAATGTTGTACAAAAAGACAAACCTTCATGCACTCACTGCAAGAAGGATGGACATGATGATGAACATTGTTGGTCTTTGCATCCAGAGCTGAAACCCAAGAAGTTTGATGGCAAGAAGAAGAAGATTGTTGCTGCTATTCAGAAAGATTTGGGGTCAGAATCAGGTGATGAAACAACCGTCACAGCTACAAGTATAAAAGGTAAAAATTCTGAAGCATCTACTAGTAATTTTGTACAATATATTGATAATGAAGAAAATGAGAGGAAAAGGCATGAGCTTTTTCATATTAGAGTTATTTCCAAGCATCAAAAGATTGATACTTTATTTAATAGTGGTTCACAAATAAACTTGATTTCTGAAGCAATTGTAAAGAAGTTGGGACTACTAACCACACCTCACAAGAAGCCATATCCATTAGGTTGGGTATGTGATAAAGAAAAGCTACAAGTGACTAGACAATATAAACTTAGGTTTGTTTTTGGGTCAACTTTTGTAGATGAGGTTGAGTTAGATATAGTTCCCTTAGATATATGTGGTATTATTTTAGGCAGTCCTTACTTGTATGATAGAAAAGCCATTTTCTATAGAACTGAAAATAAGTATCAACTCACAAAAGATGGAATAGAATATATTGTAAGAGCTCATTAGCTCAAAATTAAATACACTCTCATAAACTCATGGCAGATGAAAAGAATTGTAAATTCATGCAAACAATTTTTACTAATGGTTGTAAAGGAAAAGAACCCTGATACAACCAATGTATTTGAGGGCTGTGATGCTAAACAAAAAGCTGATTTAGAAAAATTTGTTTTAGAATATGATATCCTATTTCAAGAACCTAAAGGTCTGCCACCCAAAAAGGAAATTGTACATGATATTCATTTGCAGCGAGATGCTCCATTGTCTAACATCAGAATGTACAAGTTATCCACTTTAGAGAATGCAGAGATCAAGAAGCAAGTATAGGAGCTACTCGAGAAAGGGTTCATAAGGCCAAGAACATCACCATGTGGATCTCCAATCATGTTGGTGAGAAAGAAAGATGGTTCATGGAGGATGTAGATTGATTACAGAGCACTGAATAAAATAACGATCAAGAATTGTTATCCTCTTCCTTGCATAGATGATCTATTAGATTAGTTGAAAGAAGTTGTTTACTTTTTGAAGTTGGACTTGTGTTGTGGCTACCATTAGGTCAGAGTTGCAAAACAAGATGCATGGAAGAGTGCTTTCAAAACAAAGCAAGGGTTGTATGAATGGCCAGTGTTACACAGTAATTTGTTGCCGTTTGTCAACGTCCCTGTAACCCCTCTCCGACATCTTGGAAGACCCATTCCGGGACTTGTGAGAAGTGACAAGACTTGAAACCCCTTTCCTTATTTACCTCTAAACATGAGCTTCATTTGCCCTTAAGACATCTCCTGCTCATTGCCCCTAAAAATGGCCCTTTTTGCATTAGCGCTGGTGCCCTATGTTATGCCCGCGCCAATGGGGAAAATCCTAAGGAAAGGGCGCGCCATTGGCGCTCTGTCTCAGAGTCACAATCGCGCCAACCATGTTGGGAAAGGTTTTCAACCACTCAAACCTCCGAAGGTTCTGTCCACATCATTCACCAAACTGATTCCAAATTGAGTGAGGATGGTTTGGCTTCGAATCTCCTTGGATGGAAAGTTGTTTGCCACCATTCCATGGAAGTTTCCAAGTGATGAAGCCAAATCCATGATTGTGGGGGATTGACCTTATCTCTTCCTTTTCCTCTATAAAAGCTTCTTCCCATGGCTTGAGAAAGCTAGTTCTAGTTCTGAAAGTTCTGACTCTTGTGGCAATACTTGTGCTGAAAGGAAGATATCAAAAGGTTGGAGTTGCAATAAGCCTTCTTTGTATCCATAAGGCTTTCCCTAAGTAAGTGGACTTTATCACTAAAGAGAGAGAGAGCTTTTCCCTCACCCTTTCAAGCTTTTGCAAGACTTGTGTAGCTGAGCACCTAGCCAAAGGAGGATTTGACGTCAGGATGCTGGTGGTATTATCCTTTGTTGAATTATTAATAATAGATGACTATCATTATGGTTCCATTCTCGTTATACTTGTAATGGTTGATGTTGAATTATATCCTTCCTGACTGATGTATAATTGCATATATTAGATTTCACGCTCGTGTTTGTGTTTTTTCTCTTTTTGCAGGTGTCCATTCACGTGGATAGTGGAGGATCGTGACCGGCCAAGGGCAAAGGGACGGGGGGACATCTCTTTTCCAAACTAAAGGTTTAGATCTCAAGTAGTCTTCCTCACCTACTTTTTATTTGCATTTGGAACTTGCTGATAGCATTGTTTGATTGTTGCTAGACCCATTCTGGGCTAGTAGGGATCGCCTCTATCCGTAGAGGGGATTTACCTCTCTAACAATTTGGTGACTCCGCTGGGGACTTTAGCTTGTTGTTTTGATTTGTAAACTTAGACGAAGTCTGAAACACGGCTAGATAGCCTTCGAAACACTATTGCTTTGCAGTAGTGAAGTAGATCAAAGCCGCTTCAGTCGATCTCCAATTTGGTTTACAAACTAAACAATTTGGAGTTTGTCTTGCCTCTTTGGTTTTCTTTTGTTTGCTTGCTTAGATAAGCCTTTGGAATTGAGTTTCTTGCTGCCCCTGTGCTTTTTGACTTGCTTTAAGCTTGTGACCAGAGCCCTGCACCGTGTATTTTTCTGTTGAAATTAGCAAACTTTATTAGTGCGCTTTTTGCCTTCACAGTCGCGCTAGTGTCCCTTGTTTCTAACTAACAACCTGCGCCAATCTTTGTTTAGCGTGAGTTGCAACCTGACAGTCGTGCCAGGCCGTGTAGTTTTTGGTCCACTTGTTTTGCTTGTTGTCTGAAATTGGATTTTTATTTTTCCACCTCTTTTTCAGTTGCTGGAGTGTGTTTAAGCCCTGTTTGACTCGTTTACAACCTTTGTCCTCTGGGTGTTCGCCTCTTTCCATCAATTTCACACCTCAACCCTAGGGCATCTAGTGGCCGTGTGTGTCGAGCCTCCCGTGGGAGTTTTGGGCTCTTTGATTATCTGGTTAACCTTGTGATTGATTTTCACATTTTCTTCAATGATTGTTGAAGTGTTTTTGAGTGATCTAAGAACAACGTGCTCTTGTTTTCTTGGATTTCATTCTAGCTTTGTTTGAGCTTAGATCACAAAGCTCGTGCGAAGCCTTGTTTTCCTTTTGATTTGGAGAACTATTTTAGTGTCTTGGGACTTCATTGTGCCTTCATTGAGTGAATTTGCTTCTTCACTCAGTGTTGTTATCTTTCAAAATTCATTCTAGTGCATCGTGCTCGTAGAAAGGAATCAAATAATCTCTTTTTCATTTAACAGTGAATGGAATAGAACTTTTTGTTATTTGCATTATTGAAAAGAAAAAGTTTTGTTTATTTGCTATTGGCTGCATTAGGTTGTTTGGTTGATTGAGTTCATTTTGTTTGATTGAAACTCTTAACCTTCTCGTAGTTAGTATTCATCGAACGAAATGGCTTTCTTTCGCATGTAGCTTGCATCTAGGAGATTGTGGAAGATCACATACGGTAGGGCCTTAAACTGAAACTTAACTAAAGATCAACCATAAAATAAACCGAATTAACTTAAAAACGCATTGGAACATAACGCAAATATTCTAGAGGTCTAGGCTAGAGACGTGCTCCGGCGTCGTTAAACCTAGTCACCTTTGTTCTCACATTAAGGTTGGGTGATTCCTCCTGGTGTGGTTCGATTGTGGTCTAGTACGGACTTGGGCTCCCACGTACCGTCGCGTATATATGGGGAGACTCCACTAGGTTTGCATCCTTGATCCATAGGAAGCCCTATCTGCTGCCTTACAAGTCGTAACGCACCGAACACAGCATTCGGGAAGATTGAATGCAGTACGGAAAGTCCTTGGTTTTCATATGATTGCCAAGGTGTATAAGCAGTTTTACGGATTGTCTGGTAAACCCCTTTGCCTAGTTTCTCCAGAGCAGTCCCTTTTTGATCCTTTTCGGACTCTGTAAAATAAAAGGCTCTATAGAGCATTTGTCACTTCGGGCTCTCAAAACATTCGAAGGCGACTAGAGTCACCTTTTGTCCTTTTCTCGACTCTTAAAACATGAAAAGGTCAAGTTGTGTCCTAATGTCATAAAATTTATTCGGCCATGATAACATTTACCTTGGTAGATCTTGTTTGCGTTTAGTTCTGAGTAGGGTCTTTTATCGTTAGTTTGCTTAGGGTCTTTGTTTGATCATCCTGGCGGATCCATCGACTCCGTCTCCTGTCCCAAGTGACCAAGGGTCTCCATCTTCTGTTGCCCCTGAGACGCCGGTTTGTGATGCTCTTCCCATTGTTCCGAGCATCCAACCGTTGAACTCTTGAGCTCCAGAGGATAAGCTTTACGACTTGTTTTGGAACCCTGTTTGGGAACCCTCTGAAGAGGACTTTCCTACCACTCCTGTTGGTGTTCCATCTCCGATGGCTTCTTCCGATATGGAGGATACATCTCCTGTGTCAAGTGGGACGCTCATTATGTCGAGTATTGATACTCCCATTTTGGCTACATCCCCAATCATCTCTACTCCCTACACCATTATGCCTCTTGGTGTTACGGTGTCGGTGCGCTATAGATCTTTGAGGGATGCTATGAACTCCGCAGCTTCCTCTTTTATGTGGGATCAAAACACCGTCCCTACCACGGGACCGTTTGTTTCCCAAGTTCACCATATTGTTGTTACAACAGTCTCGACCAATCCGACCGTCTGTGTCACGTCGTCAACTCCAGTTGTTAGTGCCGTTACAGCGTCTTCTGCTGTCACTTCTGCTGTAGGCCCATCTCGAGGTCTGACACAAAGTGGTCAATCGACACATACTGCTAGAGTTGTGCACCCCGCAAGTGGTGCTCCTCCTGCTTCCGATCATATGACGGCAGAGGAGGCATATTTTCAGTACTTGCGTAATGTCCAAAACCCAAGTGGGCAAGGCCCCTATTATGATCCTGAGAATCATTATTTGTATACCTCCTTGCCTGAAGAGCCTTACATTGAGGCTTCCATTCCATTGAGCGTGGCTTGGGGTGCTACCGGATATGGTGGCAGCCAATACCATCTGGGTCAAGGATAGCCATAGCAAGGACCACCTTACCAGGGTCAACAGCCTTACTCGCAGCCTAATCATGGGCAGCAGTATAATGGCCAAAATTACCCAGGTCAACAAGGAGGCCTGCAAGGACAACCCTATCAGGGACAACCTTTGGCCTCTAGTTGTCCGTCTTTCACATATCTAGGGCAACCTTCTAGAAACCCGGGACAACCCAATGCTCAACAAGGACAACCCAGGACCCAACAAGGCTACCCTTCAGGGCAACCTTATGGGAACCAGGGACAACCTTATGATCAGCAAGGTCAACCCGGAAATGAGCAAGACAACCCTTATGGGCAAGGGGGCCAGCCTTATGGACAGCAAGGCTAGCCTACCGCTCAGCAACCATCTGGTCAACAAGGACAATCCTCGGTTGCACAAGGGCGGCCCCTTGCTCAGCAAGCTCGACCTTCTGGACGAACGGGGTCGTCTCAGATCCGACCAGGACAACCTTCCGGCCAGATGGCCCAGCATGCAGGCAGGTACCAATCCCGACCTCCTCATTCAAGTGGGTATCAATCCCAGCATCTGTATTCGGGTGGGTATCAATCCCAACCTCCTTATTCGGGCGGGTATCAATCTCAGCCTCCTTATTCAGGTGGGTATCAATCCGAGCCTCCTTATTCGGGTGGGTATCAATCCCAAGCCCCGTATTCAGGTGGGTATCAATCCCAATCTGGTCATCAAATGCCACTTGGTTCCCAAGCTCAGTATGGATACCAGCAACCCCAAGGGAAAAATCAATATACCCTGTATCAAAATTACCAGCAGCCGCAGGTAACCCTTATCAAAACTATCAACAACCTGCTAGCCAGCATGGTAACCAATGGGGCGCTGGGGGGCAGAACTAGTATCAGCAACCCGGTTCTGGAAACAACCCTTACGGAAAAAATCCTTCTGGACAATGCCCTTTTGGACCTGGTCCATCAGGACAAGGCCAGTGGGGGCAATCAGGAACTGGATGGAATTTTGGCTCTACCTCATATCCGGGAAAAATATCCTTTAACCCGCAGCTACCATTCCTAGTGACGTTGGAACTGCCCGATGTGTCGAAGTTGACAAATGACCCCATTTTACATAATCCACAATGGCCACCAGTTCCAACTAAGATACCTAGTGACTGTCCCAAATTCGACGGGAAAGCCGGAGAGGACCCTCAAGCTCATGTGATGACATATCACTTATGGTGTTCGTCCAATTCATGGCTCGATGACTCGATTCGGCTTCACCTTTTTCAGAGGACTCTCACTGGTTCGGTAGCTAAATAGTATATTGAATTGACCCACGCGTCATTTCAAGATTTCAATTCGTCGGCCATGGAATTCCTTACTCACTTTCAGTTACCCATTCGGTACAAGACAGGGACTCACCTCCTTATGTCTCTTAAGCAAGATACGGCCACGTATATCTCTGATCATATACATGAATGGAGAAGGCATCGCAGTTTGATCAAGTTCTGGATTCCTGATCAACTCCTCAGCGACTGGTTCACAACTTCCTTTGTCCCTAAGATTGCACGGGACATTGCTATGGGAGCCTGTGTAACAGAAGAGCAAGCAATCGCGCACGCTCAGTACCTAGACTTAGTTTACTCTCAGTCTGGTACCGTGTATGAGTATTTTCCAGATGCCCCAAGGCCTGGTACATCCAAGGCTCCGCCCAAGCCATTTGTCAATGGAGTCATTGGCTCTGTGAACCCGACCTCTAAAAACTCATCGAACCCTGGGAAGCAAAAGTCAAGTGCATCCAACGAAAACACTTCTTAGGGTGGTTTAAATTCTGGTAACACTTCCGAGGTCAACGACGTCCAGTCAACCACGGCGGGCAAGGCCTCGAAATGAAAGAAAAAGGAAAAGGGGAAAGGGAAAAATAAATCCGAGCAACCCAAACAGGAATCCTCTAAACCTCCAGTCGAGGAAGGAGCTAAGCGCAAACATAGGTATCCTTGCCTCATTTGTGAGGAAGATCACTATACTAAGGACTACACCAGGCGGTCTGAAGTTAGTCGTTTGTTGAAAGGTGCTCCTGGGGTCCCTGCGGTTCTTAAAGAACCCTTTCCCTCTCAGCAAACTGAAATGGTGGCTGATCCCTCTTCTTCTCCCTTCGGTTCCCAGGTCTTCATGGCTGGAACTATTCCCTTTCATGTAACGACTCGAGCGAAGGAGTATCCGTCGTTCGCCGGGAAGGAGCCATAGGTTCCCTCAAGTGCTCCTTCATCCAGCCCTGGTCCCCTCCATATCAGGAGACCGAGTACTGAGACGACAATCCGAACCCATCCCAAAGGGGTACTCAGAAGATCTTCTTATAATCCGAATGCTCGTGCTGCTCAGCACTATAGCATCGATGAGGACTTAGCGTAGGCTCCATCGGCTATGTCCGCCTTAGAAGTTATTCAGAGCTGCCCCCGGAAGAGGAAGTCCCTCCTATCGGCCATCGGTGGCATCGACCCAGCGGACTCGGATTTGATTACCTTCGACCTCGAGAGCCATGTTCCTCGACTGCCTCATCAGATCGCTTTTCTCATTCAAGTCATCATCAATTCCAAAACGATCCATCATATAGTGATTGATGAAGGCACATCAACCTGCATTATGTCTATTGCGTGTTGGAAAGCGATTGGGTCCCCGACTCTGAGTCAGTCTCCAACAACCTTGGAAGCCTTCGATGGGAGAGAATCCCGCCCTTATGGTATTCTTCAATGACTACCAATCACCCTAGAAGGGAAGATTGTGGAAGTAGAAGTTGAGGTTGTTGACGCAAAGCTCACATATAACCTCCTTCTGGGCCGGAGTTGGACGTATGCCATGCGTGCCGTGGCCTCATCCCTCTTCCGTGTCATTTGTTTCCCTCATCAGGGGAAAGTTGTCACGGTTGACCAGCTTTCTTTCTTCACTTCCTCTTCTGAGGGAAATGTACCCTTCGTTGAGCATACCTTCGTTCCGTTTGAGAGTGTGGGAGTCGGGCTCTTCAAAGAACCCGCCCTTATGGGTGTTTTCTCCCTCCCACCTCCCAACCTCGCCTCGATCTCCATGATCTCGGTTCATTCTGATCTTTGGACCCTCCCCTCCATCGACCAGATAGAATCTTGGGGTGAGGAGATGCCGTTGAGTCCAGTCGAGCTCAACTACATCGAAATTGTTGCTGCATCGACCTCTCATGATCAACCCACCGTCACGAGTGGGGCTCTTGTCTCAGATGATTTTCCCCCCTAGTTCGGAGAATACACCTCCTTGGATCCATTAAAGGAAATATTTCCTTCTGATGAGGCTATCATAGAGACTATGTCTCTGGAAGAACGTCCGTGGCCCCCGCTTCACTACCGTTCCTCCTTTCTCCCCACCTTCCGGGAAACACTGCTTTGTCTCGAGCGGTTTGCTCCATGTCTCCCTTCCTAGCCTCTTCAGACGCCCATCCAGATTTATCATACACCATCTGAAGGGAATTTAGGGAACATCACGCTGACGCAACCCATTGACATTTCTGTTAAGCCAGGGATTGTCGAGAACATTTATATAGGAGTCACCTACACTCCTGAGGAGATTCAGATCTACATCGCACTTTTCCGCGAATTTCACGATGTATTTGCATGGTCCTACAAAGAGATGCCCGGTATTGATACATCCATAGTAGTGCACAAGATACCGACGTATCTCCGGGCCAAAGCTGTTCGTCAGCGTTTGCGTCCCATGCACCCCCGTAAGGCGGAAGCTATCAAAGCAGAGGTTGAAAAGTTTCTTAAAGCTAGATTCATTTATCCTATCCCACTGACAGATTGGGTCTCAAATATTGTCCGTGTAGATAAAAAACAGGGTACCATTCGCGTCTGTGTCGATTACTGCGACATTAATAGAGCTTGCCCAAAAGGAAAATACCCCACGCCATTCATTGATCAACTCATTGACGAGTGTGCAGGTAGCGAAATATATTCTTTCATGGACGGCTTCTCTGGCTACAACCAGATTAATATCGCCCCTGCTGATCAACACAAGACGGCCTTCATCTGTCCGTGGGGCACTTTTGCTTACAAAAGACTCCCCTTTGGTATTAAGAATGTCGGCGCTACCTTTCAGCGTGCGATGTCTTATGCCTTCCACGATATCAGGCACATCGTACAGCCTTATCTGGATGACCTTCCCGCTCATTCAGCTAAGCGCGCGGACCACCCATCGCATCTTTGTGAGATTTTTCTTCGTTGTCGACACTATAGTATCTGATTAAATCCGCATAAATGTGTCTTCTGCGTCGAATCTGGTCGACTTCTCTGGTTTATCGTCTCTCGAGAGGGCGTCGTTTGGATCCTCTTAAAGTCGAGGCAATTGTGAATCTTCCTTCCCCGGCTACTTTGCAGCAATTGCAGAGCTTGCAGGGAAAATCTAATTTTCTAAGACGGTTCATCCCAAACTATGCCGAAGTGGCAAAGGGTTTTACCCAGTTACTTAAGCGTGACACCCCATTCCGATGGGATTCCATAGTCGAGGAGTCTTTTGCTCGTTTGAAAACTCTCCTAGTTTCCGCCCCTTTGTTGCGGCCTCCAAATTATCATCATGACTATACACTATATTTAGCCACTGCCGATACCACTATCGGTATGGTTTTGGTCCAAGATGATGATGATGGCATCGAACATGTCATTTATTATCTTAGTCACAACTTACTAGATACGGAGACTCGATATGCATATTCTGAGAAGTTGGCCCTCGCTGCTGTCTGCGCCGTCCAACGTTTCTGTCACTACATTTTGTTGCATACTACGACGGTGATCTCAGTTTGCAACCCCATGACATACATTCTTTCACGACAATTGCTGGGGGGAAAATACTCAAAGTGGATCGTAATCCTCCAAGGGTTTGACTTGGAATTTACTATGGCCAAGTCCAAGAAATCACTTTTCTTTGCTGAACTGTTGTGTTCCTTGCCATCTGCCACTACTTCCTCGCAGATAGAGGAGTCTATTCAAAATGAAACTCTTTTCCTTATCAGCACCCTCGATCCTTGGTATGGGGACATCATTGTCTACTTGCAAACGTCCTCCTTCCGCCCCGAGACCTCGAAAGATGCTCGACGATGGATTCGTCACCAAGCCCAACCATATCGCATAGTTGGGGACACCCTGTACCGCCTCGGTGTTAATTGGGTTCTTCGCCGATGCTTAACCTTCGAAGAAGCTGAAAGAGTTCTAAATGACTGCCACTCTGATGCTTGTGGCAGTCACATGTCTGGATACGCCACCGCACAGAAAATCCTCCGTGCTGGCTACTTCTGGCCTTCCATTTTCAAGGACTGCATTCTTGCCATCCATTCTTGTCACGAATGTCAGATTTACGAACGGAAGATGCATGTGCCCCCTGCCCCGCTGCACCCCGTTGTGACCGTCGGCCCTTTTGCCAAATGGGGCATCGATTATGTGACATGTAACCCTCGCTCGGCCGGGGGCATGGTTACATCATCGTTGGTGTAGATTACTTTACAAAATGGGCCGAGGCGATGCCCACATTGTCGGAAGATGGTCATACCGCGTTGCAGTTTCTGTTTAATCATGTTATTTCGCGGTTCGGAGTTCCACAAGCCATTGTCATTGATCACATAAAACATTTCCGTAATCATATGATGGCCGAGTTGAAAACCCAGCTAGGTCTTAGGCATGATAGTTCGACTCTGTACTATCCTCAGGCAAACGGTCAAGTGGAAGCCATGAACAAGGTCTTGGTCATGATGCTTCAAAGAACTGTTGGCATGCACAATTCTAGTTGGCATTTGATGTTGTTCTCTGCTTTGTGGGCCTACCGGACCTCCATGAAGGATGCCACCGGTTTCACCCCTTTCCAGTTAGTATATGGACTGGAGGCAACCCTTCCCATTGAGTGTGAGATTCCTTCACTCAAATTAGCCATCGAATTAGTACCCGATACTACTCCTGTAGAAGAACGGCTTCTTTGCTTGGAACGACTGGATGAGACACGTCATCTAGCCTCCCTAGCTATCGAAGCTCATAAGAAGCGAGTGAAAACTCACTTCGATAACACTGTTAATCCCCACCCTTTCATCGGGGGAGATTTAGTACTGCTCTACGATCAAGATAAATATAAATTGGGGGAAGGAAAACTCGAGCCAATGTGGCATGGGCCCTATAATGTGAAATGAGTTTTACAAAAGGGTGCCTATGAGCTGATAGATTATGAAGGTAATCCCCTGGACAGGCCCCACAATGGGCTATATCTTAAGAAATATTATGCCTGAGTCCAGGCACTCTCTCTTTTATTTTGTACATGCATATGCTTTTTAAGAGTGTGTTGTATGTGTGCATGCTTATTTAATTTTTTATCTCAGTGTGTCGGCGCCATTGCCGCTTATTGTGTCTTTTGCTTCTTGAACAGATGTCTGGATCACCTTACGTTGGTTTCGCTGATGGTGCTTCCCGCAGTACTCGCAATCTATCATATGCAGCATGGGTGATCTACGATCCTCATGGTGAGTTAGTAGATATTCAAGGAGTGTGTCTAGGTTGTACAACAAACAATGTTGCTGAATATAGTGCTGTAATTGAATTATTAGCTGAGGCGATTAACCTTGGAATCCAATCATTGGTTGTAAACTTAGATTCGCAACTTGTAGTCCACCAGCTCAACGGACGATATTCCATCAGAGATCATCGCATTTTAAGGTTGTATTTATGTGTTAAGTTATTGGAAAGAGATTTTGATTACATTACTTATCATCACATTCCAGGAAGACTTAATACAGTAACTGATGCATTGGCTACCTATGTATTGGACAGACATTTTCATAATATGTAAATCAACATAATACAGGAAGCATAAGATACAGTAAAAACACCATGTATATATATATATATATATATATATATATATATATATATATATATATATATATATATAATATCGTGTGGTGCACTAAGGCGCTCAAAAAATAGAATGTACATGTCTGGATAGAGTCTGTGTTCTCCGTACATCTAAGACACATGTCTCTCAAAAAATATATATGCAGAAAATAAAGTCTAGAAGCCTAAGCAGGGTGGTGCTCATGATAGCACATCACCGCTCGCACCAATCGTCTCAGCAGACGGTGGACGCGAGCCGGCACCCCTACTGTATGCCTCTGGTAAGCGAAAGGAACATCTGCTAGTCTGGCATAACCATGAATCCCTTGGGCAAGCCCCTCGAGATTCTGAATCAACTCCTCCCCCACTGCCTGTGGGTCGGCTGCGTGTTGGCCTCTTCGGGTTGTAGGGGATAGCCCGGTTAGTCGCTCTGGGCCCACATCTGTATACACATATAATCATTATTAGAACATGCATGTATTAAAAAGGACAAAAAAAAATATAAAAACATCAAAATCGAGGAGTGCATACCTAGCTCCTCCTCCCATTCCTCCCCCTCTGGTAGTGGAAGGTCTGGGTCTCCCATGAAACTAGTCCCTGCATACGGCCAATCCTGGATCATGATGAACTGTCGTCGGAGCCATATGAAGAACTCGGGATGCCATGACATCTCCTGGCCTCCTCCACCTATGGGCATCAGTGCTGCCCAGCGAGCCATTCTAGGCTCTTGTGGCAATGGATCTGCCACCACAGCTCACTGAATCTGGAAGAGTGGTATTCGTTCCAGGATGAACGATACCACGATAGAGCCGTATGCAAACTGTTTCGTCTCAGCTCACTTTCAATTAGTGAGCTGCCTCTTAATGTTGGTAGTCACCGCGGCAGCTCAGTTAAAAATGGTCGGACTAAGGCATTCAGTCGCTAGGATCAGGTGGTTCTTGTTGGCCTCATGGGGCGCCTGTACCCCAGCTGCGCATGTGATGGTGAAGAGGATGGATTTCAGCGTCAAATCCTAGATGGTGGTGATCAACACCTTTGCACTCCACTGCCCGAACTATGCTTCTGGGCACACTCGAGCTTTCACTTCACCAACCTTCTCCCCAGAAGGTCTACTACCTGTCAGGATAGGAACCGCCCCTCTCTGCAACAATCCCGTAATGAAATACACATCAGAGACCTCAAGCTCCAAGGTCTGATTCCACAAACGAAACACTTGGCCGTCTATGTCCCAAGAATCAATGATAAACTACAGTAACTCAGGTTGTGCCCGCATGTATGATGTGAGGAAGAATTTCTTAAGACCGCAATCCCTCAGGGCGTTCATGCACCCTTCATCCTCAATGGCTAAGGCATCAACAATGTCATGTTCTCGCTCTTTCCATACTACCACCATTTTGACCTGTTTCCTGCACCCACAAGGACAAATTTGCCTTCATTGGAACATTAGACAAATGCTAATCTAGAGAAAATTCAGTTTGAACGGGAAAAAACATGGGAAAAATTGGGTCGTGCGGTTAGCGAGACTGTTCTTAAAACAGTCGCGCTAATGGAGCAACTCCCTTGGGTTTTTCGCCCCATTAGCGCAGGTCCGTGCCGGATACCCGCGCCAATGGGCCGAAGCCCTAATTTTGCAATTCCCCTTGCTAGGGCCCAATCAGGAACTAAATGAAGTAAAAATGGTATGAAAACTGAGCTAAGGGAAGCGCCTCTTACCTGGAACTGACGAGGTCACGAATGGTTGCCTGGATTGATCGTAATCACCGCCTGAAGTTTGCCTCCCAAATGGACTCTTTTCACTCTCCAAGAGGTAAAATGGTAAAAGTAATTTTAATTTTACATTTTCACCCTATTTATAAGCTTTTTGACTCATTTTTTGGTTTAAAAAGGTTATTTTTGAATATTTTAATGTATTTTTGGTCGAAAATGGGTTTTACGTTTACTTCTTGTGTAGTGACAGGTCTTTTACGCAGCTTCAACGGTGAAACGAGTTGTGTTTTATACTTTTTCGGACTCGGTGAATACACGAAAAAAGTCACTATGGAGTCATCTTTTAGCTCTTTTCTGACTCGCTAAACATGAAAAGATTTCCGAGTTATTCCTCTTGACTCGTTAAAGTGTAAATAAGAGGCGGTCTTTTTTAAACTCTTTTTCCCGACCGTATAAAGAATGAAAAGATTGTCGGACCCTTGTCGTTTCAGGTTTGTTAATGGAAACGGAACGACGTGATATCAATCGCTTTTTTTACTTTTTCGGATCGATGTCACTATTTATGAAAAGTACTCCTCAGTCGTAATGATCGGGCGGATCTTTCGAGCATCGTTTTATATTTTTTCGGGCTCGAGAGACACAACTTTACGAAAAAGGAAACACCTGGAGTTTTCTTTTTGTTGTCTTTTCAAACTCTCTAAACATGAAAAGACGCCGAGTTCTTCCTTTGTCAGGCTCGTTAAGACTTAATGACATCGGATTCCATCGAAATGATGCTCCTCAAGCATATGCTATCCCCGTCAAGCTTGTCATCCAAAAATAATTGGGGTACTCGCCAGAAATGGTGGGGGAAATAAAGGAATCATAATCGTTGCCATCGGCAGTATGTCACTCTTGAACATGGCACTTGTTGCATTCATGTCTGGGTGGGGACATCTCATCTCGTTTCACATTTGCCTCCATGGGTTTGGGTTATCCTATTTGACCATTCATCTGCTCATCGTCTTGTCATCATCACCCCTGATCATTTGACCTCAAATACCTCCAAATTTGTCGTTGTTCCGCTGATATGTTCAAGAGAAGTTGGCCTTTGCAAGAATACTCAACCTCCCTCCGATATCTCACACAAAACATATTGTCTCTTTGCGTCTCGTGTCGACGATGTGGGAAACATTATGGCCCACCTTCGACGAAGATCACTTCCTGTCGACTTCAGCTCATTATCCAGGAAGGTGACCTAGAGACCCCCTTCAGGTACCTTGGAGCCTGCATGCCTCAATGGCAGGTTCTTCGTGTTCGATGCGAGGTTTTCATCATTGACATCCAATCGGATGATTCTATGGGTGTTTGACACCGGCTCATTGATTCGCACGCTGTGGATTGTACCTATAGTACCTTGAGTACCATCGTCGTTATTGGTGGCACCTCTCACGTTTGTTAACAGTTTTCATCATTGACTGGTAATCAGACGATGTTCATGCATGTTCGACTTTGGCTCCTATATTCACATGCTTGAACTTGTATTGTGTCCAGGTCGAGTTGGAGCGCAAGACCCCGGATTGTGCATGTTTTACATCCGGGTTGCATTTTATGGATTCTTGTAATCATTACATGACTCATTCATTGGATGGCTGCGACCATACCTGAGTCCATTCATAGATCCTCATCGGATGGCTTTGTCCATGCCTAGGATCCAGTTTTATACTCTGTTACGGATGGCTGCACCCATACCACATATATATCATGTACTTGAGATATCAGTTGTACCTCTTTTCGCAGGTTCTCCGGCGGCAGTGTTTCAGTCACACATGTTCTTGTAAAGCACTTCACCCCTCTCTCTCTCGGGCCTCATTCTTTAGGGGGCATCTATTACATAGTAATTTGTCACCGTTTGTCACCGTCCCTGTTACCCCTCTCCTGCATCTTGGAGGGCCCATTCCGAGACTTGTGAGAAGTGACAAGACTTGAAACCACTTGCCTTATTTACCTCTAAACATGAGCTTCATATGCCCTTAAGACATCTCCTGCTCATTGCCCCTAAAAATAGCCCTTTTTGCATTAGCATTGGTGCCCTGTGTTATGCCCGCGCCAATGGGGAAAATCCTAATGAAAGGGCGCACCATTAGTGCTCTGTCCCGGAGTCGCAATCGCGCCAACCATTTTCGGCAAAGTTTTCAACCACTCAAACCTCCGAAGGTTCTGTCCAACTCATTCACCAAACTGATTCCAAGTTGAGTGAGGATGGTTTGGCTTCGAATCTCCTTGGATGGAAAGTTGTTTGCCACCATTCCATGGAAGTTTCGATGTGATCAAGCCAAATCCATGATTGTGGGGGATTGACCTTATCTCTTCCTTTTCCTCTATAAAAGCTTGTTCCCATGGCTTGAGCAAGCTAGTTATAGTTCTGAAAGTTCTGACTCTTGTGGCAATACTTGTGCTGAAAGGAAGATATCAAAAGGTTGGAGTTGCAAGAAGCCTTCTTTGTATCCATAAGGCTTTACCTAAGTAAGGAGATCTTGTCACTAAAGAGAGAGAGAGCTTGTCTCTCACCCCTTCAAGCTTTTGCAAGACTTGTGTAGCTGAGCACCTAGCCAAAGGAGGACTTGACATCAGGACGCTGGTTGTATTCTCCTTTGTTGAATTATTAATAATAGATGACTATCATTATGGTTCCATTCTCGTTGTACTTTTAATGGTTTATGTTGAATTATATCCTTCCTGACTGATGTATAATTGCATATATTAGATTTCACGCTTGTGTTTGTGTTGTTCTCTTTGTGTGCAGGTGTCCATTCACGTGGATAGTGGAGGATCGTGACCGGCCAAGGCAAAGTAATGCGGGCGACATCTCTTTTACAAACTAAAGCGTTGGATCTCAAGTAGGTCTTCATCACCTACTCTTTATTTGCAATTAGGAACTTGCGTGATAGCATTGTTTGATTGTTGTTGGACCCGTTCTGGGCTAGTAGGGATTGCCTCTATCTGTAGAGGGGATTTAACTCTCCAACAAGGGGGTCTTGGAAAATCACTGCACCTCTATAGAATCCGTAATTTCCACCCTAGGGATCCTAGTTACCCATTTGGAAGTTTACAACAAACCAACACATGCGGGTTTAGAATCCGTAATTTCCACCCTGGGTGTCACGCCCCCAGGCCTACGGTAGTCTTCCAACTGTGCTACGCGAGGTGCGGCACCACCGAACACTTTCTTTTCACCAATACTTATGTTCATGGAATACGCCTAACCACTTATCCTACTTAGTTTGTGTTTCTCAACAAAGTAATATTAATGTTCCTTTATACCAATTAACCCTCATACACATTCATTAACATTAGCAATTATACATGAAGAACACAATTGCACAGTATAAAGGGAGGGGCAACTCCATGAACAATGAGTCTGCCCAACAATATATTATACAATATTTTACAAGTTACAAGCTTTACAAGTATACATGGGACCCCCAAGTTTCATACTTAGCCAAATTTACAATCTTCGGCAAAACTTGGTTGCATAGCTCGTCGCCACCTTGGCACGGTCGCCACACGACTCACCACCCCTTCGTTCACCTTGTCGCACGATCGTGTTGTTTGCCCAACTTAGGCACACCTCCAAGTCGCCACACACAAGCACCTCTACCCGAGACACACCTCCGTCCACAATCTCAACACTTCACCAAAAGTCACACCGTGCACACTTGCACGATGAGTAGGTGCTCACTAGAGTCACCCAAGAACCCATGCCAAGTCGTCGCACAAACCGGGAGCTCACCAATGTTTCTCCATCGAGTGATCCTACACATCATCGGGCGCCACACCCATGCACGCCTCACTCCAACCACCGGGCGACCCTGCCTGCGCCCTTCACCCAAAACCAAGATGTGTGTTTCACCTTCGTGCGGCCTTGCCCAAGAACGGGCGCATCACCACGTTATGTGCCTTTACTCCTTGCTGCATCCACCTCTAAATCTGCACACTTCTTCACATGATCAGGTTGTTGTGTGTTGAGCAATGGTGCGATGGTTCAAATGAGCTCCAATGCACTTCCAATATATATGAGCGGCAGGGCGAGGTCACAGCTGCCCAGCCGACTTGCCCACGCCCTCAACGCCATCACAAATACACTAAACTTCATGTCGGCCACCCTCCAAACGTTTACAACCATTGGTCGGCCTCACGACGTTTTTTGGCCGACCCGTGGGTGCTCCTCCCACGCTCCCACGCATAAATAAACACGTCGCTCTCCCCTCCTACGTACTTTAACATCTTCGTATGCCTAGGTCGAGCTCGCACTTCAAGCCAAATGCGTTCAAGGACTACAGGTCCTTACTTCCTCCTACACCTGAAGTCCTTGTCGTGCTTGACAACATACCATCTTGGTAGCCATCTTCCAAGATCAACATCAATGTCTGTCTCATCCTTGGTCCTTGATGTCGACTCTTTCACATACTGCAAACATCCCTGCAACATATGTAAAACTCCCATCTCCACCATGTGTCGCCCTCATCCTGTGAATTGTCCTCCTCGTCTGCCTAATGCCAGCATCTCTCTATGCACTTCCATAGCCCATGTTTGAACTAGTTGGGTAGCTAATCCAACTATCACGCTCAAGCCATGAGAGTGAACATCCTTATGCCTTCACCAATCTATCTCGGATTCTGCAACATCCTAGACTCACCAAGAATCTCACTATGCTCAGGTCCATGGAAAATCTATCCCATCTACAACATGTCATTATGCTTGATGCCAAGCCATCCCTACACCATCTATCATACCTGCTCAACCGGCTTTAAGGACTCACTGCCATGAGCAGCTAACAATGAGCCCCATCTTCTTTCCCATCTAAGAAGATGTAGATGGAGTAGGCCTGAAGGCTCACCCTCACTAATCAACTCAATCCATCTATGAGGATCTTCTATCTCCATCCTCTGTAGATAAGTGACCCGATCCTACTCCTGGAAATTCAGCCTCACATATGCCTTATCATCATCATCATCATCCTCGACCACTTCTAGCCTTCTTGACACATCCAAGATACTATCAGAAAGAGTCCTGAGGACCAATGACTTCTTGGTAAGCTTTGTCTCAACCATAGACAACTGCTTACTCATATCCTCCATCTGCTTCTCATCCTCCATTTGCATGACTGTCAACTTATAATCGGGCTTTCTCACTCCAATGGTAGGCACTCCAATGGGTACATCCTCCCTTCCATCGTAAATGTACAACCTCTTCAAATGTGGAACAATCATAGAATCAAACTGTTTCAAGAATTCCATTCCCAGCACAGCTTCGTAGTCATCTATCCACACTATAGTGAAGTCGACCTTCCCTGTCCATTCACCAAGTGTTGTGTCCACCTCTTCAGTTACACCAAGAACACACTTAGGAGGAGAATTGATTGTCTTCATCTATGCCTTCACCGGTACAAATTTTAGGCCAATTCTTCTCGCATTATCTTCTCCCATGAAGTTGTGAGAAGCCCCACTATCCACCATAGTGAGTATATTAGCATCTCCAACCTTCATCCGAACATACTCCAACTTGTTCCTTTTAGGATCCCTCCAAGAGATCACCTCTGCAGCAGTAGCAGCACCAAGTATCTGCATCATTTGCACAAAAGCTTCTTCATTCTTCGCATTAGATTGTGTAATCACAGCCATTTCCGGTCTAGAAGGATAATTCTTCACCGTATTTGGTTCAGCACATATCCAACACTTCAAGGCTTTCTTCGTCTTCGACTTATCATCCAATTTCGAAGCATTCTATTTCTTCTTCTCTTTCGGCTTGTCATACTTCTTCTTCCTATCATCAGAAGTCTCATCATAATGCTCCACCAACCTGTCCACAGTAGCAAAAGCTTCTTCAAGTGTTCTAATCCTCTGCCTCTTCACTTCATTGGGTGCCCAAGGCTTCAATCCAATAATGAAATTGAACACCTTGTCCCTCTTCGCAAATTCCCACTGATATGTCTGAAGGTTCCCTGTCTGCTTTATGAACTTTATCTTCATCCTTGCTTCCCATGTTTCATCTTGAGGACTGAAATGGGTCTACAAAGCTTTCTTCATCTCATCCCATGAAGTAATATCACCATCACTACCATTGGCAATCTGATCCATCTGTCTTCGCCACCACATCTTAGCATCCTTTGTCAAGAACTGAATAGCTACCTTGACCTTTGTCTCATCATCAGATAGACCCAATTGTTCCAAGTATTGCTCCATGTCCCATAGAAAGTTTCCAAGAGTCTTTTCACTCCTTGTATCATCGTAAGATTCTGGTTCCTTGACTTTCACATGAGGCACTCCTTTCACTTGAGTTATGCCTCACGGCCTTCTTCAACACCGTGATCTCATCTCTGGCTTCGTTAAGAGCTTTTTGCGAGTCCACGATCTCTGCAAGACCCCGGTCTCTTGCCTCTTCAACCTCCTTGACCCTTACTTCAAGTTGTGTACACATAAGATCAGTGTACTTGTGTTGAGTCCAGAGTTCCTCAAGCTCTTCCTTCATCTTTGAATTGGCCTCTTGATCTCTTTCAAGCAAGTCCATATTCTGACCCAACCTAAGATTCAGTTGCCATTGCTAACAACTTCCTTCTTCTTTGAAATCTAGTTTCGACCATCCAACAACTTCACCAAGATGCCTACAACCTGAACCAACTCTTGTCACAACTATATGTGAAACAACTTCCTTCACCTGCAAGTACCTGCTTCATTGTCACCAATTTCCAAGTTTCCAAGTGTATGTACACCTGCACTTCGTCACGAGCAACCCTGCTCACCAGCTTCAACCGAGCTCTGAAACCACCTATCACGCCCCCAAGGCTATGGTAGTCTTCCAACCGTGCTAGGCAAGGTGTGGCACCACTGAACACTTTCTTTTAACCAATAGTTATGTTCGTGGACTACCCCTAACCACTTATCCTACTTAGTTTGGGTTTCTCAACTAAGTAATATTAATGTTCCTTTATACCAATGAATACCCATACACATTCATTAACCTTAGCAATTATACATGAAGAACACAATTGCACAGTATAAAGGGAGGGGCAACTCCCTGAACAATGAGTTTGCATAACAATATATTATACAGTCTTTTACAAGTTACAAGCTTTACAAGTATACTTGGGAACCACAAGTTTCATACTAAGTCAAATTTACAATCTTTGGCAAAACTCAGTTGCCTAGCTTGTCGGCACCTCGACACGGTCGTCGCACGACTCACCAGCCCTTCGTTCACCTTGTCACACGATCGTGTTGTTTTCCCAACTTGGGCACGCCTCCAAGTCGCCACACACGGGCACCTCTACCCAAGACACACCTTCGTCCACAATCTCAACACTTCACCAAAAGTCACACTGTGCACACTTGCACGACATGTGCACGCTCACCCAAGTCACCCAAGAACCCATGCCAAGTCGTCGCACAAATCGAGTGCTCGCCAACGTTTCACTGTCGGTGCTTCTACACATCAATGGGCGCCACACCCATGCACGCCTCACTCCAACCAGTGGGCGACCCTACCCTCGCCCTTCACCCAAAACCAAGATGTGCGTTTCACCTTCGTGAGGCCTTGCCCAAGAATAAGCACATCACCACATTATGGGCCTTTACTCCTTGCTGCGTCCACCTCTAAAACTATGCACTTCTTCACATGAGCAAAGTTGTTGTGTGTTGAGCGATGGTGCGATGGCTCAAATGAGCTCCAACGCACTTCCAATGTTTATGAGTGGCAAGGCGAGATCGTAGCTACCCAGCCGACCTACCCACGCCCTCAACGCCATCGCAAATACACTAAACTTCACATCCGGCACCCTCCAAATGTTTACAACCATCGGTCGGCCTCACCACGCTTGTTGGTCAGCTCGTGGGTGCTCCTCCCATGCTCCCAAGCGTATATAAACCCGTCGGTTTCCCCTCCTGCACACTTTAACATCTTCGCACGCCTAGGTCGAGCTTGCACTTCAAGACGAATGCTTTCGGGATCCTAGTTACTCATTAGGAAGTTTACAACAACACCTGCGGGTTTTACCATGAGCTTAGACCCAAGTTCGATTCCCCCAAGTTGCATTTGACAGGTGGTGTTGGAAAATCATTGCACTTCTATAGAATCTGTAATTTCCACCCTGGAGATCCTAGTTACTCGTTTGAAAGTTTACAAGAAACCAACATCTGCGGGTTTTAATGTAACTGAAAATCTCCACACTAATCAATTACAGGAAGGTGTTCATGAATAAGTTGCACATTCTAAGGTATCAAAACATTATTTAAAAATCCCTCCCACGTTGATGATCGTATCTAATCAATGACATCAAAGTGTTCATAAATAAGTTGCACATTATAAATCAGAAATGTTATTTTAAAAGTCCCTCACGCTTTCCACCGTGAATACATGAAAATAATTGTCTTGTAAATCCAATTTGAGAGGAACCAAAAACATTGACAAACAACTATTGTGAAAGTAATGTCACAGACGAACAAAAATTTCATTGAGAGGGATCTCCTCTGAGATCGTTCCCTGCTCACAACTTTTCTTCAAAGACTCCCACATTTGAAAAAAATCTTCGTACAGTTCACGCTTTTCTGGAGGTTGCGGTTTCACTTGTTTGAGCCCAGGAGCTATTTGAAGAAGCGAACCCAACAAACGAAGTACTCTCGCATCCTATTTGATGATATCTATCTCTACTAATTGAAGATTAGCAAGTGGGTACGTTGAAGCTGGTGCAATTGGATCTCCTTCTACATCTTCCTGCGTTACAAAGTATAAAAGTCATATATACATTATATGCCCCCAACATGCACTCTCAACAATAATAATAATGACATCTCAACAATAATGGCGACGAAATGTAAAGTAGGAAACAGAATAGGAGTTTCTCACAATAGAGGATTCTGTCATTTACGATTAAAGCAAAACTCTAACGGATAAATCTGAGATGGAAGCGTTTCTAACCCCGACTGACATTCATCAAAGGAGTTATTCACTTACCAGAATCAACAGAAATCCCTACTGAGGTTCATCAAAACAGTTATTCACTCACAATGGGCTGTCGGTGCAGGTGTGATCGTTGAAGGTTACGAAGCCTCGAGAGCAGGTTCAGCAGAGGCACCGCCATCACTTCTCTCCTATCAGATGCACACCCAAGATGCATGGTAAGCACTTTCAATGACCTAAGCGTACCCATGAATTCAAGAAATCTCTTGATAGAAAAGTTGTATCTTGCATACCCTCCTGGACTCAACGACAACTCAATCAAATTATTTACACGCTCCATTTGGAATCCGTGGATCTTTGACCATAGCTCATAAAATCCCATTCCATGTTGGGAATTTTTCTTTCTGTTTGAGATGGGATAAATACCAAAACCACAAAATATAAACCACAGAGGCAATGCTCTGTTCTCCTGCTCCAGGATCTTTTACACAGAGAAGTCTTTTAAAAATAATTACACAGGACAGAGTATTTCACCACCATAAAATTTCCATTCATTAAACAAAAACATTTACATATTCATCCTCTTTCACTCAGAGGGATTCACCAAAACATTTACAAAAGTTACTCTCTTCTATTGAAATTACACTCGTGTGTAAGTATTTTCATTTACATTCACTCTGTGTGAAAAAGACAATTACAGGGTTACACATTTACCTTTTCACCTGTGTGAAACAATCCATGGATTTGAAAACAAAACAACCCACTGGTTTTCATTTACTTCTCCTCCTGCACTGCTGTGCAATCTTTTTACTTCTTACATTACCAAGACAAAATTACTCTGCTGCATAAAACCTTTTCATTACAAATCCAAAAATATTCATGCACTTCTGTGCATTCCTCCCTTGCAATACAAAATTAAACTCTGTGTTTTTACGGGTGCTGCAGACCCTCTGTTTTTTACTTGCTGCCAAGAACTAACATTTTTCTCCCCGTGTGCAATGCTCTATTAACATGGAGTCAACGGTCATTCAATACATATGCCAAAATAATAAAATAAAACCTTACCTTACATTTTCGCCCATACTCCTATTAACTTCGCCGTATCAAAAACATTAAAGAAATTACCAAATATATGACATAATAATAAACATAGGGTATGGGATATATTTAATTGTCAACAGGCCCGTGTACTTTTCTCATGATCAGACGGCGGACAAACTTGCCTTTAATCCAACGGCGGAGGTTGCATATCGGGACACCCTTTCTCACTGTCCTTTAACCCATCGTGCAACTTGGTAAATCAACGAACGTAAATGCTAGAGGTAAATCAACGGGTGAAAACGATATCGGAAGAGGTGAGTTGGGTGAACGATACCTTCCGAAAAGTGTCAGGTGCTTATGTCATGCGAGCGTCACTGTTGGACAGTTGTCAGCTCCAAATTCCATCGGAGCTCGTTGCACGGAAACTGCTTTACGCTGAAGGGTGGTGCGATATGATACTGGCGGTTTAGGTTTGATGTGGTGGTTTTCTCCGTGTGTTGACCGCGCGCACAATGAAATTATATTTTCAACACTCCCCTTTAATTTCACCTGCTGGGCATTCGGTCATACCCAGACACTTCCTCAAAAATTCAAAGTTTTTTTGATCCAATGGCTTTGTCAAGATGTCTGCAACCTGTTCTTGTGTCCTGCAATGTTCTAGGACGATTTCTCCAT
>APFE030354749.1:0-10749 GCA_000404065.3 Pinus taeda | reverse complement strand
TCTTAGGGTTTTCAACATGAAATTTCCTTTCGGGCTCTCTATTTAGCCTGACAAAACCATCACCGCTAGGAGATGGGATCATAGCATATGACCAATTCATCTGAATGCTTCCTCCTAGATCAGAGGCCCACTTCCTAGATAACAACATACCCCAAGCATCAGGTACATCAACGACAACAATATCCATAACTACCATGATGTCTGGGTAAACTGAAAGATGAACTTGTAAATCCTTGATTAAACCGTGGACTTCGATTTTCTTAGAATCCATGGCGCATATATTATAGTAGGGTCTAGAAACTCTTAAGTTAAGTTGTTCCATGACCCTTTTAGTCATAACGCAAGCAGAGGCGCCTGAATCCAACATACAATTATTCAATTTATACCCATTGACTAATAAGGTGATGAAGAAAGGTTGATGATCTTTGTTATCAGCATCTACGCTTTGCAGATATATGGGAGCATCATGATAATCAACCTCGCAAGTCTTTTGTTGAGAAGCATTGTCTTGAGGACCCTGAATTGCTTTCAGTAACTTGTCTCTTTGGGAAGGGATCTTAACAACTTCAGATACAGGAACCTAGATTTTAGCATTGTTAAACCAACTTCCCAAATCGATATC
This sequence comes from Pinus taeda, assembly GCA_000404065.3. NCBI lineage: Eukaryota > Viridiplantae > Streptophyta > Pinopsida > Pinales > Pinaceae > Pinus > Pinus taeda. The sequence continues at coordinate 10,127 of APFE030354749.1, read as the reverse complement.
TATTCCAGAGTTTGCACCAGGGTTCAAAGTTCGAGTGGGAATTTGATTCCTGCTTTGATCCTTATCCCTTCTTTGGTATGTCAAACCCTTATCTCTAGCAATTTCTAAAATTTTCTCAGGAGAGGGTTTCTCACCATATAACCTAGCCAAAATATCATCTTTATTTTCAAGGTTATTTATACTAAAAGAAGATGAAGGATTTATAACATCATAGCTCCTTTCCTTAACCTCTATCTAATAATTCATAGGCAAAGGAAACTTGCTCCCTACTATGTTTATTTGATCACCTGTCCCAAACATTCCGTTATCTAAGATTCTTCTGACAATGGGACAAGAGGATTCATCATGAAGAGCATCGCAAACACGACAGTAAGGAGGAGCATCATCCACCAGATTAGCAAGCGGATTAGGGGGTCTCTGCTCACTAGATTGACCCTTTCTTTGCCAATTATTATTTTTGTTATTATTGTTTCGAGGCTGAAAATTTTGCGATTGCGCTCTTTCCATTTGAATCAACCTATTCTGCAAAGTATTTATCTCCTTATTATGATTAATTTCCATAGTTTCAATTTTTTGAAGCAACTTGAGAACAAGTTCACTTTCAGGTTCTTGAACTGCTTTTCCTTTAGTTTCTTTTACTTTGGTAGCAGCCCTGTCGAAACCTGGGATTTCAGATTTTCCAGATGCTGCCTATAATCATTAAGTCTGGCACGCCTTAGCTCATAAGATGGCTCAGGACTAAAGGCATCGATGTAAAAGTCTCGAAGAGACTTGTCATTAGGTTTATAATCTTGAGGTAATTCTTTATTGATGTCGTTAAGCCTTTTATTAAATTCCTCAGTAGTTTCGTTTTCTCTCTTTTTAATTATGCTGATGGCTTTTACTAGGTGTCTTCCCTTTCGTTTATCCCCATACTTTTCTTTAAAAGCATTAACAATTGATTGCAAGGAGTCAAATGAATTTTGAGGTTTTTCAGTAAACCAATCTAGAGCGTCACCTTCCAGAGTTAGAACAAAAAGGGTCATTTTAACATCTTCATGATTAAAATCAGTAGACCTTGCATACTTCCCCAACCACGAACTAAAAGCTTTCAGATGCGAATTGGCACTGATTGTGTTGTCTCCCTGAAAGATAGGCAATTTATCCATTCCATGTTTTGGAGTATCATGAGGATAACCTGGGATATTAGCAAAGTTACATGGGGAGAAGATGTCCATGATGTCATGCTCGACTCGACGAGTAAAAAGTAGGTGGATATCAGAAAGGGCTTCTTGTCCGAGATTAACAAGAAGTGTACGAGAAGAGAGTTTGTGTAATCGTACTCTGAGGGCCTTTTCAGGATCAGGAGCAGGATTACACAGACTACTTGGATGCCTTCTAGTATACACTCTCGAAGATAATATATGATGTGGAGTCGCCACCCAGACAGGAAGTTAAACACAGAAAAGCTTGAAAAGGACCAAGGACAGAAAAACTCTTTCCCCGGCAATGGCGCCAAAAAATGTTGTCGCGCAGATTGACACGACAACGCTCAGACCGGGGGTTGTCACTCTGATCCCCGATCCCTCCGTTTAAGCCTGTCTCCCGCGGCTAAGGGGGGTACACCCTGTGAGATGATGAAGGCCAACTGTCGATCAGTTGGTTGGGAGACACGAGACACGATAAGATAAGCACTAGATGAAATTGATTTATTTAGCAGACCAGTGCCTTGAAAGATTGTTATTAAAATGATTACTTAAAAGATGTTGTAGGAATGCGAATTGTACACAGCGATCATTTATCATCAAACAACTTTGAACAATGCAAGATATCCAGTAAAATCACAATGATCAAAACGACATCCAGCAACTGAAAACTTCGAAAAAGATAAATGCTCAATACCACCACAAGAATCGTAAGTTATTAACCAGATATCAATTTCATGTCTCGACTTGAAAAATTTTAGATCTCAGCATGAAAGATAACGATTTAAAATAACTGAATCCAACAAAAATAATTTTCCACGATGAAAATTTTTTATAGGTTTTCTCGACAAAAAAATTTAAAGCTAAAAGTCTAAACTAAAACTTGAAATTAAAAATAATCTAAGTCTAATAAAAGAGAATTTTTTTTTTGGGTCTTTTATATTATATTATTATTTTTTCATAAGTTGTTATAAATTTATATTTTTTTATAATAAAAAACAAAACAAAAAGAAACTTCATAAATAAAATTTTCAAACAAAAAGCTAAAATAAAACTAATCAAAAATAACTAAAAGCTTAAAGTTACCATCTTAAGTTATTTTAAATCAAAATAAAAATAAATAAGAAACCTAAAAAAAAAATTTTATTCCTTTTTGCATTCTTTTTTTATTTTATTTATTTTAATATTTTTTATTATTTATTTATTTATTTTATTATTTTTAACTTCTAAAAAGAAAGTCTAAAGGAATCTAATTTAAACCGTCTAAAGCTCTGAACCCTTGAAAAATCTAAAAAAAATATCAAACTAAACTTAAAAACAAAACTAAAATAAAATAAATAAATAAATAAAACGATTTTTTATATTTTCCTTTTTTTTTTAATTTTAAACTAAATCTAAACTATAAAAAAAAATCAACGCATGCATATGTATGAACTAAATAAAAACTAAAGAAAAATAAAACCACTAAAACAACAACCCTAAGATAAACCCTAAGCTTCCCTTTTTATTTAAAATCTGATCTCAAAAATAACGTATGCACTACATTAAACAAAATGAAGCTAAAAAAAAAAAAAAAAAAAAAAATTGATGCACACGTAACTGCAAAAATATACGTAACCAAAACTTAACGGAATCGATTCAAAACTTAAGCTCACTCAATCCATCTTCCGCATATTTATCAGAAAAAATCGATTAATGTTTGCGTTGATTTGCAGGCTCACGCGCTTGGCAGGAGCAGAAGGTTAAATATGCACCTGTTAGCCACGATGATTTGAAACTCGAAACTGTATTGCGTTTGCTGGTTTGAGTTTGCTGGAGTGTGTGTGCAGGTCAGCAGCTGGACGTTGACAGGGGATGCAGCACGCAGGCAGCTGAGGGGATCGTTTCTTCTATTTGGCACTAGACGGCAACCAAAATTTAAATCGTTTTGTGCTGAGTATGTTTGCAGGTTTTTTCTTCGACAGCAGGTAGAGAATGCTTGCAGGTTGGCCACAGTGAACAAGGACGCAGCGACAAGGTTCTGAAAACTTCAACTAGCTTTTCAAAAAAAAGGCTGAATCGTTGCCCACGTGAAACCTCAATGGTTCTGCGTTGATCCAGTGCAGGGCCACGGATTTTAACGGTGGAAGGAAAGAAGAACCTTGAATGCTTGCAGATGGGATGATCACACGTTTCTCTCAGCACGCAGGTTTAATGGGTTCGATGAGGGAGCTAGACAGACGCAGGCAGGTGAAGTTCAGATGCTTGCAATTTACCAGGACAGCTGCGTGAGTTTTGAGGAATGAAGTGCAGGCCCGATGATGGAGAGAGAGAGAGACGATATAAGGCAGCCTGAAAGGAGACGCAGAGGTAATGGAAGGAGGCTATATGAACAAGAGAATCGCGTGCAGAGAGTAATTTGTCTTGACAGTTGAGGGAAAAATGACTTGAAGAGGTGCGGACTTTCTCTGCAATCCCACCAAGCAACCAATATAAAATACTTTCCAGGGAAAAATTATCTGATCCACTTATCCTCGATTTTTTGTAGATGAAACCCTCGCAAGAAGATTTCCAGATCTGCAACCTGCAAATGGAAGACAAAACTGAAGCCCTAAAATAACAAATTTAATTTACAGATTAGGCCCCTTAATAGCCAGATTCATCAATAAGCACAGAAAATATTTAAAGAAATGATGATTTCAGATTTTCACTGTGAAGAACTTCAGAAAATTTCTCATGTAAATTAGAAAGATAAACCGAATGATAGACCCAGGATCAAGTCCAACTGGGCTCAGCAAAAAAAATGCATGCTGGAGTTGGCTGGTTCAATTGAGAACTTCCCCGAACGCCCACAAAATTCCTTCAGAAAATGTTTTCTGCACAGCTCAAAACAACCATTAGCAAAGAGAGAGAATGCTGCTAGATCTCAGAAAATAATGGAGATACCTGCCATTATCTCAGAAACCATAAAAACACTCAAACCCTAGCAAATGAACAAGATACCTGTGCTCACAATACTCTAAAAACAAGCTATTATTAATGGCTGAAAAATGAAATATGCAGAAAATTAAACATCTCACAACACTTCGAGAGAGTAACACCAGCCAGATTTGAACCCCAAAGTCTTCTTTTATTGACCAGAACAAGTTTACAAGAGAGCTTTTTTCAGTACAAGACTCACAGATCAGATGATCTGAAATGACCTCCTAAAACCCTATATAAAGGAAATGATCCCAATGGCTAGTTCGAGTGATCCATGTTGAAATGATCTCGACTGTTGATGAGGATCAAGACATCTCTTGATCTCATCCGTCGATTTTATTTAAAAAAGATATTTTGCATGCATTCACAAAAAATATTATTATTTTATTATTTAGGGTTTTCTGCTTTATTTTATTATTATTATATTTTATTTATTATTTTATTTATTTATTTATTTATTATTATTATTTTTAATTTAATTTAATTTATTAATTTTTATTTTTTATTAATTTTTTAATTTTTAATTCATTTTAAAATGGATCATCGAACTAAGCCTTCGGAAACATCACCTAGGACCTAGGACTTAGGACTCATGAGGGGATTTAAAACATTTTTCGACTCTCAAGACGCATTACATCATAACTTTTACAATTTACATCTTAAGGGAGAAAAATCCCTTTAACATAGACCCTCACAAATCACCCAGTTCTGCGACACAACTATAATCTAGCAGGCTAACACACTAGGATTTTCCTAAAGTTCTAATAATAAAATGCATCCCAGCTTTGGGGTCAGGTTTGAAGGAAAACTCTGCCGATCCGTGGATCGGTGAGACGAAAAACCTTCCGGGACATAGATTATCATTAGAAAGTTAGGTCCACCTAGGCAATTTACATACATGACTCTGACCTGCTAAGATTATTTACATTTCATATATGCAGACTAGGTTTACAATTGGATTGATCAAGCTGCTGATGACTGTAGGATGGCACGGACACGCTGATCAGGTGTTGCCCCTTTTAGCAAAAAAAAAAAAAAAGGGGGTGTACTGCATGGGTAGTTGACTGGTAGAGGTCAACATAGCGCACTTTTCGTCTTTGGTTGTACCCATTATTTATCAGTGTTGAGGGGACTACGACCACTCTGTCTTTTCTGAGTTTCCTTCTATCACCTATTGCAGGCCTAGTGAACCCGTGGTATCTGCAACTTCCCTGAGCCCCTGCTAACCTTGGCGCTGGCTGCTTGGGCACCAGTCTATTCAGGTGGCTTTGGGCTACTACTTCTAAGCTAGGTGGATTTCCACACCTTAGACACCTATAGCCTAGGTTGCTGAGGAATGCTTACTTTGTTTTGCACTTCCAATCATGCACGTGCCTTCCTTCGACATCTGCGCTCTATCATTCACATCTTCGGACTTACACCCTGTCCAGAAGCAACAGCTGCACAGGATGTTTTCGCGAATATCTCCTGTTATTCCTTTGCTCCCACTGTCACCATCCAATTACAATTGAGTGTGGTTACTTCATGTAGTCAGTTCTGCCATCGTTCAGCCTCTTCATCTGAGTCCGACGCGCAAGAACTATCGTGGTCCCATGAGAGTCAACCATCCGCTATTGGATTGACCCTGTCATGATCCTGCGCTGTAATCTGGTAGATATAGTCCAACTCGCCATCATTGTCTTCATCGCACACGAGCTTGGTATATTATGCCCCTTTTGCTGGGTCCAACAAGACCACCACACGAAGAGATTTCTTTTCGAAGATCATTTTTTGTTTCTTGATATTTATGACTCCATTCATATCCATTACCCAATCTATCCCTAACAGTGCAGGATATGGGTTACTATCATCCACAATTTCGATGACCTCAAACTTGGTTTGGGTGCTGGTGCTATTGATGTCTACTGTAACTCTGTGCAGGCATCCCATGGGCAGAAACTTCTGCTGGTTAGCCATCCTTGGTTGAATTGGCGACCATTGTAGTGGAGGCCTGCCCATGTGTTCCCAAGTCTGCTTTGGTAAGACATTTGCGTCGGACCCCAAATCTAAAATGACATGATCCATCTCATAGTCTCTGATTTTGACAGTTAGTCACATTTCCCACCCTGTGCGTGAAGAATGTTTACCTAATTTTTGGATCATTCGCAGTTCATCCGCTCCCACACATAGAGTTATCAATTCCTGTAGCCCCTTTATCACTTTAGCATCCCTAAATAAGTTCATGCAGGTTTCCAAGAAGGTGGTTAGCATAGATGTATCCTTCTCTGATCGTAATTGATCCTTACTTCTTGACGTAGAAGCTTCCATGAAGCTCTTCTTGGATTCCATAAAGGTTTCCTTCGCACGCTCCAAATCAAAGTCTGGTTGTTTTGGGGGAGCCTTACAGACCCATGCATTTGTCTTTGGCTATTTCCCCTTATCTTCTCTGGTGGTTGCGCCACTCCGGAGCATCATATTTACATTCAGCTCCTCTGCACGAGGTTCAGCCTTCATCATCTGGAAATTCTGAGTGGGGTTGGTTGGAAGCACCCCCTTTTCTCGCATCTGAGCGATCAACGTGGGGAAATTGACTACTTCCTGGTCAAATTGGTAGCAGTAAGGACAACATGCTTTGGTTGGGTTCGTGCAATCCCGTGTGTAATGCCCCGACCCTCCACAATTATAGAAAATTAATTTCCCTCATTCCCATCCAGGTCCCGTGCCTATGTGGCCTGGTCCATGCCCTTGGTACCCTCCCCACACGAATGATGCGGTGGGATCTTGCCCACGTGCCTCTGTTTGCATCCTATAAGTAGGTGTTCTATCCATCAACATTTGGTAACTACGACAATTTCTTTCCTCGTGGCCCACCATTCTGTAGAAGTTACAAAATAATTGTTGAGGATGGGGCTATCGTAAGCTTGGCAATAGGTGAAAATTGTTCGTGGCATGCTATCCTCCCACCTCACAAATTGCGCACCAGAGTGTGGGCGCCATGCTTGGCCCAGCTTGTACCTCTGGTCGCAATGTTATTAGGCCCCCTCCTACCACATGGTTCCCAAAGATTGGATAGTGGTCCTTATCGTGGCCCGGTCCCTTACATTTGATACACCATACTTCTTCTCATACCTCAGCCCTATGCGCCTATTTGTGTTTCAAGCTTCACATCTCTAGATATAAGTTTTGTATTTGCGCTTGGATTTGTGGTGCTCCCAACCCTGGGTCCTGTATTGGGGTTTCATGCAGCTGCATTGCTGCCTCCAGCGCTTTAGCTTGGGTTGAGATCTTTTGTTGCGACAAAGCCGATCTCAGATATGGTGTTAATGATGCCATAAATGAAGTGCGGCGCTGCACATCTGTCAGTGTGATGTTGGCCTCGTGGATGGTGCTTTTCAACCTCTGATCTAAATCCCATGGGGTTTCACCAGACATCATTACAATTTCCTTGAATCCAATAACTGTCTGTGCTTCCGACTTAGGTCGCCCAAATTCCTTGTTCAGTGCCTCCTGGATTGCTAGCATTCCTTCATTTGGATGGTCACTTGAATATTTCATGTAGTAGGTCAATGTGCGGTCCTGCAGCGCTTTAACTAAGGTAGCCTTCTTGATGTTATCATTTGTGATGCCCTGAGTGTCCCATACAGATTTTATCAAAAACTAGAATCGACCCGGTTCCTCATTTCCTATCCACTTAAATGTTGGTAGCTGGACTGCGCTCGCCGTCTCGACTTTTGGTGGTGGCGGGGTTGGGGGTGGGGTTGGTGTTGGGGTGGAAGGTTTTGATGTAAGTGACATAGGTGGTGGTGTGGACGAAGGTGGTATCAACGAGAAGCGCTCCCTGATCAATCGGACTGCACTCCCTGGTGAGAACCTTGCGAGCTCCTCCTTGCTTTCCCAAGAAATAGAAGCTAAAGGACTGTTCTCTACCCCTCCCATTCCGCGGTAGCCTCTTCCACTCAGCGTTACTGTAGACGTCAATAAACACGCATAATCTGTTTTTCACACAATAGCATCTTAATCCAAGTATTCAATGATTTGATATACCTACCCCAAGGTTCTTGAAGAAACCACCTTTCTACTTTGCTATAGCTCATAGATGTATCTATCGCGAACTTCGTGATAAATCCCCCTATTACTCGATCCAGCCAATGATCTACTGCACGTGTGATTTTATCCTCAGTGGCTTCTAGCCTGTGCACCAATTCCAGGGTCCACATAATAGGCTGGTCCAATCCACACCTTCCCACGCTGTGAGCTAGCCTTGCGATCCACTTGTATAGCTCTACTGGGAACGACGTTAAAAATATTTCATGAATATCTATGAATATATAATGGTCCAGCAAATCTTCCTCTGATACCCGTGGGTTTTTGTTTTCCTGAACTGCGAACTCGTGGAGTTTCAGATCCCACTACTCTTCAATCTCTTTCTTTGTAGGGTTCCAGTGTTCCCACATGAGACACCCCTTAGGCAAATCCTGGTCCCAACAACGGAACCATTTGTTTGCTTATATGGGCCTGACCCAGGTTTGGAAGAATTATTTAGCCAAGCAAATCCCACAGCTACTGGCCCTTTTGGCAACAGTCGGCGAAGTGTAGACTGGAGTCTCATCCGATGTAGTAGGGGAGGGTGCTAGAACCAGGTTTCTGCACCCTTGGGATGTCTAGATGTGGTTTGGAGGTTTTGCGCACCATTTTGCAGCTTCACGCTGCTCTATATTTGCGCAGATCTAGAATACCTCTTACTGTCTATTAGCGCGTAGTCTACATATCTAATCTATTGGATGAAGTATTGCAAATCAGATCTACTTAGAGGGGTCTTTAAGCAATCATTTATCAGATTTATTCAGTTTGTGTATTAAGATTAAACCCAGATTCACAAGTATTCAAGAAGAAAGCATATGTGCATAAATAAAAATAGTCTTATTAACCGTACAAAAGGCCAGATTCGCGATAATTCAGATTTAGCATAGAATTCTCAAAAGAAACTTATCTTTATTTCCACTTTATCACCAATACATCGAGATCCGTCCTGCGCACTTAGCTGCAGGGGTCCACGCACACAGCTACAGACTCTTCAAGGCCTCTGTGCACACAACTGCAGAGCCTCTATCCACTACCATACACCCTCGACTCAGAATTATAGATGCTTTCAGACTGCTTTCCTAAAAAACCCATTACATGTCAGGTCCAAAAACATACAACAAAACTTAGCTACATCTACCCATAGAGCCTCGCTCTATTTATACCTTTCCATGGATTGTGATCCATGGGTGCGCCAACTTAATTTACATTTCTTTACATTATTTTTGGGCGGACTATTGTTTGACTTCAACTTATTACAAATTGCGCTCCGCGCATCCTGCGGAGTCTTTACCCTGTTTTTACCCAAAATTGCGGGCTTCGTGCCCCATGACCATTATGCAGGGCATCCGCTACCCAACAAGCATGGTTGAATGACTAGTCCATGTCATGGTTATTTCATATATTTACTTGTAAATGTTAAATGGATGAATGCAATACCTAATTGATGATGTAGTAGTTCAAAGGAGAAGGACATGATCCTTCTGGTTATGTTTCATAAGTTGTTTATGCTCTGGGATGTGTAGGTCTAGTCCCAAGGATGATTTTTGATTGATAAAAATTGTTATTATGTTTTTAATGAATTTTAGAAGTTACAACAAGTTCTAGGTAGAGGCCATGATTTTAGGCTAGTAAAGTGGCTTAAATCCTGGGGTCGCTGGCACAGAACTAGCAATTTCGGTCCACAGTCACTGGTAGGCAGGCTTCTGAGAGAGACTTTGGGATTTGGTTGTTCCCTTTCCCATAGCATGAGAGCGGCTATGGCCTAAGAGTTGCATAATGGTAGTGGGACCTGGGGACATGCCGTCTGAGTGGTTGACTTGTCTCCTGAGGTTTCTGTTGATGATTTTGGATGACTATATGTGATGTTCATTGATTCCACTTCCTTAAGGTGACATAGGATGTCGAGTTTGATTTTAGTAG
>APFE030354744.1:0-14077 GCA_000404065.3 Pinus taeda | reverse complement strand
ACATACTAAATTGGAAACCTTGTTTGGTCCGAGCTCACAAGAAAATTTGATTTCAAAATCCTTAGTTAAAAAGTTAGGGTTGTAGACCAAGCCTCATCTGAATCCCTACCCTCTTTGTCAAGTGTGTGATAGGGCTAGATTACATGTAACCAAGCAATGTAGAGTTAGATTTGTGATTGCGTCCAAACTAGTATATGAGGTTAATCTTGATGTTATACCCTTGGATATTTCTGGTATTATATTAAGGAGTCCATATTTGTATGACAGTAAAGTATTTTTCTTTCACCATGAAAATAATTATCATGTCACGAAAGGTGAGGTAGAATACATTATTAGAGCTCATCGCACCAAAATCAGTGCCACTCTTGTATGTGTAGGTCATATGAAGAGACTGATCAATTTCAGGAAAGGGTACATGCTCATGGTTGTCAGAGCAAAAGATGTAAAGACATCTGAAGCTTTCCAATGTCATGAGCCCACTCTTAAAAAGGAATAGTATGAAATTGTTTCTAACTATGATGGGATTTTTCAGGAACCAAGCGGGTTGCCTCCAAAGTGTGAGATCCAACATGAGATTCACTTACGACAGTATGCTCCTTTACCCAATATTAGTGTGTACATTTTATGGGCTATTTAGATGGAGGAGATAAAGAAGTAGGTACATAAATCACTAAACCAAGGGGTGATAAGGCCAAGTTCCTCCCCATGTGGCTCACCTATCATGTTGGTGCCAAAGAAGGATGGCACATGGAGGATGTGTGTGGACTAAAAAGTGCTCAAAAAAATAATGGTGAAGAGTCGGTGCCCTCTCTCTCACATTGATGATTTATTAGATCAATTGAAAAATGTTTTCTGTTACACATAACTAGACTTGTGCAGTGGCTCTCATCAGGTCAGGATCATATTTTCAGACCTTTTCTCGATGATTTTGTACATGTGTATATTGATGAAATTCTTATTTTTAGTAGGACATGGGAAGATCTTGTGAGTCGTGTTAAAAATGTGCTTGGTGTTTTTCAAAAATATTAATTGTATGTTGGAATGTCTAAGAGTGAAGTGTATCTCAACCCCCTCACACGTTTAAGAAAACACTTCAAAACTTTGTTCCTAGCTTCCATCAACATCTTCGAGTGGTTGTATATTTCGATATCCTATTATAACGCATAAAAATAGTATGTAAAAATAGAATGAGTTTTTTCATGGCTACCTCATTTGTTGTTACAATATGTTGAGTGGCCTTCTAACTAATTTGATTTTGGATAAATGATGAAAAATCCCTCAGTTGAATATCTCCAACATAAAGTGTAACGTTAGAGGTATCTATCTCAAGACAAGAAAAATCATGTAGATACAACTCATATAGAAGATGTTGCTCAGGAAAATTTGCATTCTATAAAGTCTCCAAATAGGCTTGGTTTTCCCTGATTGAATATTGTTGGTGTTCCTTAATTATTGCTAATTGAAGAAGGAAAATTTGTTTTAGAAAATAAATGGGGTAGGAAAGGGAAGGAGCCATACAAAAAAATGCACTCTACAAGGTCTTGCATTTTATCCTTTTCTTGTTGTAACAATTTCATTTTTTTCTGCAATTATGATACCCTTACGTGCTTCCTTTCCTCCTTGATTTTTAACAAGTCCTGGACCAACACATTTTCAACACAATTTCTCTTTAGATCATCAAAATTATCATTATTTTTCTTTGAAGGAATAACTTAATTTTTTAATGATATTTCCAATCTCTTCCACTTCTCTAGTTCTTCCAACAAGAATTTTAATTTCAATGGCTCCTCGGATTTTGATTGAGATATATCTATTGTTGTTATAGTCAGATATTCAAAAGAATATTTCAAGATCTTTTTATCTCTTTTCTCCGCCTGTTGCACTATCTTAGCTATTAGCTTTTGTGGAGAAGCAATATCATTGATAGCTTGTTGTGGGCAAACAACTTGATTTATTTAAGTCAGGTCTATTTTGGCTATTGGTTCTTATGTAATAACAACATTGACAATAGGTTCTTGTGGAGTATAAAACACATTTTCTCCATCCTACTATGCTTCAAATGTTGGTTGTGATGTAACAACATCATCATCAATAGATTATTGTGGAATAAGAACTTAGAACACCTCATAATGTTATTCCACTTGAATTCCACCAAAAACAATGGTTCGATCCTCACTATCTACCTCCTTAAGTATTATCTACAACCCATGCCAATTTTTTTGTCTGTATCAGAAGGTGGCACCATTTCCCCCATCTATCATAGGGTTTCCAATCCTACCTTTTTCTTAAACTGAAATTTTTCTCTAAGAATGGCAAGTTGCTTCTTCAGATTTCCATTCTCCTCTTTTAATTCATTAAATTGTTGAACAAGAGAACTAGTTTTGGATTTACCTAGTGATGACATACTTCCCTGGCCTAGCATGGGTTCTTCCTTCTTACCCTCACTTGGTTACTCCTCTATTTTCCCGAGTTATTTTTATTTTGATGTAGCAACATGGACTTCTAGCATTAAGTTGGTGCAACATTTACTCACACTCTCTTCTTCGGTTTTTTTCCTCCCAATTCCTTCTTCAATGACCTCTTCTTTATCCTTGTTTGCACAGGCATTTATCACTTCGGGAATTCTTCATATATCTTTTTCTCAAGAAAGCCTTCGTCAAGCTTCTTTACTTCAAGTGCTTTTGTCTCAAGTACTTCTTCCTCAATAGGGAATCCATACTCGCTACTTTAGGACTGTCTGCTAGATATCTTCATTGGTCCTTCAGTGTTAGCCTTCTTCATAGAGCACCCAATTCAAAGATCCCTCAGATGAAGCCTAGTAGGTGGGCCTTCCCTTTCTTATAGCATTGTTTCAGCACTTTCTGATGCTTATTTTACACTCTCTAGTTCCACTTCAGCACATCCCAATGTTATTTTAACACTCTTCACCTATCCTATAGTTATTCTCTTTTCTTCCTTAGGAATTGGTTTATGCAATCCTACAATAAACCTATTCCATGTGATTCCTTGTTGTTACAATATGTCAATTATGATCAATTTTAAGAGACCATGGTTAGTAAAGAAGATTTTTGGGATTCTTTTCTACTTGCACAACTTCTCATATGTTGTAACTATTTTAATAGGTATTAGGTCATATTATTTAACTCTCGATTGCGTAAATGAGATGGCAGCTAAAAATGGTAATGAGATGCAAACCCAAAACTCTCTTTGCAAGTAATAAATTTCTAAATGAAGTAAGATAAATCATCCTAGGTTTGAGGAAGGGACATTCTATCAATTCCTCTTCGTGTATGCCCTACCTCATCACTTTGTTGTAAAAATGTAGCCTTCGTTGTTGAGATTGACAATTTCCTACAAAATCAAAGTGCTACTGTTTGAGGAAAACCCATCACCCTAGCAATAGTTTCCTCTGTAAACATAATCCTGATGTTGGAGTACTCTTATTATATTTATACCGATTAAAATTTTATAGAAATTGAATCATAATATAAGAGATCATTCTTTTTATTATATTAATCAAAATGACGAGGATTCCAATTCTGTTGTTCAACAAATCAGGCTCCAACATCTACAAAAATATTTAAAATTCTCAAGGATCCAACCTTAAACATATCCAATATCCAACTTGGTCAATAATCAAGACCCCAATGCCTCCAAGCTCCAACTTTGTCAAAGAAAATTTTAAAAAAACTTACATTACAAGAGATACACAACGTCTTCAAATGCTCTAAAGGTCACCTTCAATAGTATTTATTTAGGTCCAAAATTCTCCAAGAAATGTTTCCCAAGATCCCTCAAAATACCTTCAGAAATATGCTCAAACACTACTTCAAATTTTCAACCGAGGTTTGCAACTGATGAGTTTGGGAGTGCTCCAAAATGTCTCCAAGGTTTATTTAAATCACTTCAACATAGCTCCAAGACTATGCTTCAAATCAGTCCAATTATTTTCATAAGAGGGGACCTGAGAAATTCCATTTACAATTAGTTAATATTACTCTAATATGTTTTGTTATTACAAGCTTCAGGAATAGATATGAGAATCATTGTGACACAAATTTGAGGATTAGTTCTTCTCCAAAAGTTTGACGTCTTCTTTGTCCAAAGGTCACAAGGTCTACTATCTACTCCATCCAAAATTCTATGTAAAATTTCAAGGTCTGATCCCCATAAAATTCTAAGATATACTCTTTCCAAAGGTCACAAGGTCTCCAATCCAATTCAAACAAATTTGAGGTCTATAGTCAAATAAGAGAGGGTTGAGATCAACTCAGATAAAAGGTATGGTCCAATAATTCTAAATTTTGTCCATTGATGTTTTTGTAAGCTCTGTTTAGGTATTCTCTTATTATAGAGATAAAAATCGGTATCATCATAGGTCTGCAGTCTATCTAGGTGCAAGTTTTGTGACATGATAAGTATAGGTTCTGGAAAATGTCTAATCCGAGAGACTGCAAAAAAATAATTTTTAAAGAAATTTTAATCAATATGATCTTGCAATTAAATTTATATGTTTTAATACATAGGTAGCCCTATCTTAAACAAATATATACCCAAAAACCAACCACAGAAAAACCAATCAAAAGTATCCACCAAATTCCATCATTTTTGTCCTTTCTAGTTCACAAGTTGTGAACTAATTCTATTCTTTTCTGCTGTTGTGCTTGTCCTCACCAAGTTGGATGGCTAGAATGATGAAGTTGAGTTAGATGTAGTTCCACTTGACATATTAGGAATCATTTTGGGTAGTCCTTATTTGTATGATAGGAAAGAAGCATTTTATCACCATGGAAACAAATACTTATTACTCAAGAATGGGTTGGAGTACATTGTGAGAGTCCATCGCAAAAAGATGAACATTTCTTTGGTTAATGCAGGGTAGATGAAGAGACTAGTAAATGCAAGTTAAAATTTTGTGCTTCTCATGATCAAGAAAAAGAATGATATTGATTATGAATATTTTGAAGGTTGCGATGACAAATTGAAATCTGATTTTTTTAATTTGGTATGCAAGCATGGCGAGATGTTTCAAGAACCAAAGGAGTTACCTCCCAATAGGGGAATTCAACATAAGATACAGTTGCAGCAGGATGTTCCACTCCCAAAACATTGGCATGTATCACATGTCGATTATGGAGATCATCAAAATCAAGAAGAAAATTCAAGAATTATTGAACAAAGGTATCATACGACCATCTACTTGGCCATGTGGTTTTCCCATTGTATTGTTGCTAAAGAAGGATTGGATTTGGCGCATGTACATGGATTTTTGTGCACTGAAAAAATCATGGTAAAGAATCATTATCCACTCCCAATAATTAATGATTTTCTTGATCAGTTGAGGTATGTAAAGTATTTCAATAAGTTATATTTATGAAGTGGTTATCATCAAGTTAGAATAGTTTAAGAGGACATTTGGAAAACTACATTTAAAACTAAACAAGGACTTTTTGAGTGTCTTGTTATGACTTTTGGTCTTACAAATGCTCCAAATACTTTCATGAGAGTTATGAATGATGTATTGAGACCATTTCTAGATGACCTTGTCATTGTGTACTTAGATATTATACTCATATTCAGAAAATCTGGAGATGAACATGTTATGCATGTAAACAAAGCACTTGAGCTCTTGAGAAAAGAACAATTGTTTTTAAAGGTGTCAAAGTGTGAATTTTCCAAGACTTATTTAGTGTATTTGGGACACATTGTTGGAGGAGGTGAGCTGAATATCGACCACTCTAAATTGGAGGTCATTCTGAATTGGTCCAAGCCTAATACAATTATAGAGGTAAGAAGCTTCTTAGGGGCATCAAAATATTGGAGGAAATTTATTGCTAATTGTTCTTCCATTGAAGCTCCATTACATGCATTGACAAGTGTCAAGAAAGTATTATGTTGGGGAGATTTATAGCACAAATAATTTGATGCTTTGAAGCAAAATATTAGTTAAACACCAGTATTGGCTCTTTCGGATCTTAAACAACTATTTGAGATTCAAACGGATGCTAGTGATTACACCATGGGAGCATTTCTTATGCAACATGGTAATCCCATTTCATTTCATTTTGAAATTTTTAATGGAGTTCTAACTAACTATCCCACCTATGAAAAATAAATTTCAACATTGGTCTAAAGTGTCAAAAAATGGAAACACTACTTGATGGGAAAGGAGACCATTTTCCATACTGACCATCAACCATTATTACTTACAGTCATAGTCAAAGCTGCAGTAGTCACAAAACTTCAAATGGATGGGTTTTCTACAACAGTTTCATTTAGTTATCAAGTACAAAAAGGGAATCTACAATAAGGTACTGAATATGCTTTCAAGGCCTACTGTAAATTCATCTGTTATACTCAAGCAATATGCATACGATAATTAATTTCAAGATGTGTATGCAAGCTTGAGTCAAGGGAACCAAATTGAAGAGTTGGATTATCATGTACATATCAGTTTGTTTTATCACTTGGGAAAGTTGTGCATTCCACAAGGAGAAAGAAAAAATATCATAATGGAGGCACACACTTCATTGAATGGTGGAAACTTTGGTGTAGGAAAGATAGTAGCAAATATCCAAAGGTATTGTTATTGGCCACACATGTTTGATAATGTATCTCATTTCATAAGAGGATGTTCTTTGTGTTCAACAAGTAAGCATAGCAATAGGAAACTAGTATTATACACCCCACTTCCGGTACCTTTACATCCATGGGAGAGTATCTCAATGGATTTTGTAGGAGGTCTTCCATTGTCGAGGAAAGTTCATGATTACTTGTATCTAGTTGTAGGGAGATTCAACAAAATGTGTATTCTAACACCATGTAAAAACAAAATTACAACTTAACAAACAACTCACGTTTTCTTCCAAAATATTTGGGTTCATTTTGGTCTTCGTACTTCTATTGTAAGGGATAGAGATTCTCGATTTGTTGGAAATTTTTGGTCAAATTTGTGGGACATGATGGAGACAAAGTTGAAGAAGAGTATAGCCTTTCATCCACAAAAAGATCGACAAACCAAGGTGGTCAACAAAAGAATCATTCATATTCTTAAAGGATATTGCATCAAACATCCCAAGTTGTGGGATGAATAGTTGCATTACATACACTAGGGCAATGCATTCTTCTACAAACACATCACCGTTTGAGTCATGTTTGGGGTACTTGCCAAGATCATCATTGGACTTCATATTTAAGAAATATGTCACCATCGAGGGTCATATTGACATCAATAAGGCAAGTAAGTTCCTAGAGAATATTTAGTTGATACATCACACAGTGTAGGAACATCTAGAAATGATTCAAAGCATCTACAAGGAAAGCCAAGACAAACATCGTGTTGATCACAAATTCCAAGTTGGAGATGAAGTTTGGTTATATATTAGCAAAGAGAGATTTCAAGGGGAAGGTAAAAATCTTAAGCCAATCCGTTATGATCCTTTTAAAATTCTGGAAAAGATTGGTAGCAATGCATTTAAGCTTGATTTTCCTCCTTATATGAAAATATGCTCTGTTGTTAATGTTGAGAAATTGATATTGTTTGAGCCTCCTTTGATTGATGATCAAGGAGAGCATGTTTAGCTACAATCAATAGATGATTTCTCACCAGACTATCTTGAAGAAATTTAGTGGTATCTCATACTTGATAGAAGAACCAAGACTTTGAAGAGAGGGAATGTCTAATACCTTAGAGTGGGACTCAAGGGACAAAAGCCTTCTGAAGCTACATTTTTGCAGATCGATAAGCTGAGGGAGTTATACCCTCACTTGTTGAACAATTGATAGTATCTTCCAAGGTCCAAAAGGCTTCTAGTTGGGAGGAATGATCGAGCACTCAATATTTAGCTCAAAAAGAAAAGTTCTCATAATGGATCGAAATCTAGAAGTCCGTGTTCACCTCGACAAAAAGATCATAATGCAACTTGTTTCACTGAAAACTGAGTTCCTATGGAAAAGTTATTGAGTTATTTTTTCTTTGCTAAACAAGTAAAATTTTGGTACAGGTTGACTGGGATGCTGGTTGGGAATTTGTAAAGCCAAATCAGAAAGGAGAATATTCCTTATAATATTCCATAAAATATTCCCATACTGCTGGGTGAATTAAAGGTTGACAAGTGGCAGCTCAACATTGGAAAATCATGGTTGAGTTTGACCATATAGAAGGTGACACATGGCAAGCTTGGTGGCTACCACATGCCCCTACAATGGTATATTAAAATTCTATGGAGGCATTAGTGTTCGACCCCGTGACCTCCCCTCCATAGTGGCCACCACTTAATCGTCTCCACTACATTTGTTGCTTAACATGTATAGTTCTCTATATATATTTAAAATGTAATGTGTTGAGTGTTGGCGGTTAGGAGGGTCAGCCCACAGCCAACCCTCCCCCATGTGAACACGCCAACTCACATCAAACAGTAACATCAAAAGCGAACATATACATTGGCTCCAATTATCAACGAAACTATTAACATTTTTGTTATACCATGTGACACCTCCGCGGAGATCGTCAAGGGTTACGGTTTCGAAACCATTGGAGAGACCGTGCCAGAAGCCGCTATATGTGAACGCTGCAAAAAAAAAATTGTTACGGTTAGGTGGTATTCCATTAACTTAGAAGATAGTGTGATAAGCCATGATCGTTGAAATTTAACATGTCATGTGTCCACTCCCTCCGAACCACTGAGGCAACGGTTAATAAAATCGTGATTAGTGCGATAACTTGCAGTTAATCATGCTTATCTTACTTAATCCCCATATTAACTCTAATTAACCCACAGTTTAAGTTGGTAGCAATTTTCACGGAACAACCAAATCCAAACTTTTCTCCAAATTTAATGAGCTTAACTAGAGTTCCTGTAGTTTTCTAGGAGGATTTTTAGGGAAAAATTGTTTGAGTAATAACTGAAGCATTTTTCGAACAAATAGAGCTCAGGAAAAGGTGTTCCTAACTAATTTCGCAATTCTTAACACATTGGAACATGTATCAAGAGCAGTAGAGCTTTGTAAATAGTATTTTTCCCATATTGAGCTAATACAGAGTCCCAAGCCATGGAACTTGGACCAAGGAGATGTAGCCCAAGACAAGTGAACTCCTTCATCAAAACATTGTGTTAAGTGCTTTGTTGATGGTTTGATGTACTTTTAATTTCTGTTGTTCAAAACTTATTTTTGATGTTATTTTTTTCATGTATTTTACTTAAAACTTGATAAACATTTACCTATTTACGCTTACAAACACCATAAGAAAACCATGTACAGGAAGCAATGGGCAAGCATTTGATTATAAATCTGTAATTGAAATTAGCACAACAAAATTAACTTTCAATCACAGATCAGTTTGGGTCTCTATAACTTCGAGATAATGAGATCTGGTGGAGCAATCTGTAAATGAATTGAGGAGTTAAGAAGGGAGAAAAATCTCCTAAAATCACTCTTGCTTGTCCACTTTGAGTTCCTACACTTAAATTATCCGAAAACTGCTTCAATTCCTTCAATTAATGCATATTAGGCCACATGCATAACATATCACATTTACCCTTCTCACTAAGAAAAATATAATAAAATATGTAAGTAAATGTGAGAAAGGTTGATTTTAATAAGCTTGAGAGTGGCATTAAGGCCCATATAGTTTACGTAATGATAAGCCTCATCACACATCACTAGAGATAATGATCCATGGGAGGCGGTTATTCCATGTAACGAAACACACAAGGATCATTAGTTTATCCAATGTCACATAATCTCCTCCCCAATGCAAGTCAGTTGTGTATTGAACTCATGAGCTATGCTTTCATATCACCAATTGGGAATCATGATTTTCATCAAGCCAAAACCCACATGTGTTAGTCAATGATCGCATCGCTAGAGATAAGGATCGATTGAGGTGGTTAGCACATGTCGCAAAACACATGGGGACTGTTGGTTTATCCAATGTCCAACACTAAATACATCTCCAAAGTAATTCTAAGTGTTCTAATTTCAAACTTAATGGAAAATAGATAAATATTACAAAATAGCAAGTCATAAGGAGAGAGTCTTGTAGTATTCCTTTAAGTAGTTCTATAAGTACATAATACCTCTGGAAGTCTCTCGACCCAACCCCTTTGATGGCATGTCATAGTGTTTGTCAGTATAACTTAAAGTACCTTATGAGTACATTCCACTTTCCCATTCACCTATGGGTGGTAAGGTGAAGTGGCGTAGTCATGAATTATACACTTTTTGACAAGTTATTGTATCGACCAAGAAGTAAATTGTGGTCCTCCATCCCTAAGTCTTTCTTTTGGCACTACATATCGAGAAAATATTTCCTCAAACACAAAGTTAGTAATAACGCATTCAATTTCCCTAGTAAGTATTCTAGTCTCCAACCATTTGGTGACATAGTTTGTGCACACAACACTATAAGTCTTATGCTAAGATGGGTGATTGATTGGTCGCATAAAATCTAATTATAATATTTTGAATGGTTCCACAACCAATTGATATTATAATGGAATTTCATCTCATTGAGTACACTCCTCCATCCTCCGACAACTATCACACCCTTGGACATATTTCCTTGCATCTCATAACATAGTAGGCTATAAATAACCCATTTGCAACACCTCATGACTTTTACTCTTGTCTTCAAAATGCTCTCCACAAGGCCCATCATGAAAAGCCTTAAAAATATCATAGATATTATCCTCCCTTACCTTATAATTATATTGAGAAAAACTAGTGTGGAAGAAGTATTTATCCAACAAAAAATATCGAACACTTTGCTAAATAAATTTTCTCTTTTCCTAAAGAGAAAAGTGATGGGGAAGCTTTCCTATAGGAAGGTAATTAGAAATGTTTGCATACTAAGCTGACTAGTTTTACACTACAAAAAGGTACTATTGTAGCAACTACAACCACCTTCCAAAAGTTTTCCTTAGCCTGTTTTGGAGCCTCCTAACCAACCTTACACATTACTTTGTCTCGCTTCATCATGTACTCAAGCTTTAGTGTTTTCCTCACGTAAAGGAAGCCTGTCAATCATAGTTGATCCATTCCCCTGATAGGCTACTCATGCAGACTTGGTCCAACTCTAGAATGAGCATCTTCCCCTTGAAAATTGCACATTTCCTGAGGGAAACCAGCCTTCCCTCCAGGAATTGCGCAATCCTCTCTTACAACTTGCTGGGCTCCAGGATTGCGTAATTCTGCCAACCAACCCTCCTAGCAGGATTTGCACAAAGTTTTCTAGCAACAAGCTGTTCAACCCAGGATTTGTACAAATATGGGCAATAGTCAGCTTCTCTACCTAGAAATTACATAAACCTCTTGAACAGTCAGCCCAACTCCCAGCCAGAAATGTGCATTTTTCTTGAACTCTCGAACAACATATTGCATGTGTGGCTGAGCTGACGGGTTCCCTCTGCGACCAAGAAAAACACACTTGCATTCATAGGCTACTTCTACTAAGGCAACATGCAAAGAAATCCCCCGTCTCAGGGATCTATGTTTAGCAGTTGGAGGTTATATGCAAGGAGCAATTCGAAAACATCCAATCAAGTGTCGCTTCCCCTAGATTTGTGGCATGTGCATCACAACCTCGGTGTTATCAACACTAATCAACTGGATGCTACAAAGCTCATTTCTCACATCAAGCTTGCATCTCTAGCATCCCACATCACATCTAGGAGCAGTTGGCACATTCAATTGAGTTGTTTTGCGGTATGTTTGCTTCCCATGCCTTGTGCTGCATTTTTGTCACTTTTTGTGTTTTTGCTTGTGTGAGTATTTTTTTTCTTGTTCTCTTTGAATGCTTGTTGTCATTTACATGTATTCTAGCTTGTCCTAGCTATGTTTCATTTTTTGTTTCTATCTCACTATTGTCACATGCATGAAATTGTTTTCCACAGACGTTTGTCTAATCGACGAACTGCCTCACACACATACATGTTGATATATTTGTTGAATCTTTCATTCATTTTTTGCATGCACTGTCAATCACCTCTGCTATCACTTAGTGTCACCACGCATTGACTTATTTACTTGCTTTCAGTCGCCCATCCGAGACCCAAGCCAACCTTGGCCTGGGCTCCGCCTTCACCAACTCTACATTGGGCAATTTGGGAAAGGAAGGATCACCTTCCTCTCCAAATTTGTGCATCCCTACCTGACACTGGCCTCGAGGATTGTTTTGCAACTTTCCAGAGGACAGTGGCTACTTGGCCGAAGTAACTGCACAGATTTGTCGCTAGGCCATTTATTCTTCCTAGCTGGAATTATGTATTGTGTAATCCCAACAGTCAACAGCCAAACTGGACTGTGCATCGTGCAGTTCTAGCAATGAGTCAGTCTCCCAGCAGCCCAAACTCTACCTTTAGTAGTCTTGGTAGTCGGTGTCCCAACCTCTCAGCCAAAATTATGCAACCTTCATGATCATTCACCCAGGTATGTTGCAAGTCAGTTCTCATGTTCATTTTGGTTTTTGACTAATAGATTTCTTGCTATGATTGTTGCCATGTCTCTAGGTATCACAGGTGTTCATCTTCCTCTTCGTAGTATAGGTACAATGGTTTCCAGGAGAGCAGAGATGAGGACACTATTGAGAGCATTATTGGGGCTACAGTCAATCAAGTGTCTATGAGCTTACCTACTCGCGAAGACATCAAGTTGTTCATAGAAAATGACATCAAGTGGCAGCATCGTAGCAAGCAGCATCATGAGCAACAACTGAAGATAGCATACCAAATGCAACAAATGCAAGAGGAGGATTGTTGACAACGTGGAGGCGGGACAAGGTTTCAAGCACAAGCAGGTCCATTACTGATGAAAGAAACTTTGGACACTCTGGCTATGGAGTGAGAGAGTGACATGAAGACTGCACGAAGGTAGAAGATGTTAAAAATAAGGATTTCCATGTGCTAAAATAACAACTTAGGAATAACATGAAGCTGCGCAAACAAGTGAATGAGTTGAAACAGGATCAAGAATAGCAGTGGGTGCAGTGTGTGCTCACTGATGAAACTGCACTTAGACAAGTTAAAGATCCATCGCAACAACTAACACAGATCACACATGGTGAGCAATGTGGTTGATCGCATGCAAGGAAATTAGCAACATGCATGCCATTGTGTGCACGCATGCAATCCAACCGATTCAACACACTCACCAAGGCGAAGACAACAAGCAAGTCAAACTGGAGCCAAATGGGTACTTTGGCAAGTTGATGCACATTACCACCAGCACACACTTGAAGATCAACATGGACACTATGCATCAGTGTGCTTCTAGTTCATCCATACCGAAGATGACCACGCACATGTTAGCAGATGAGTTGGATGAAAGGGTTGAACCAATGCAGCGGTTGTAGTGAAATCAAGAGTTCACTTCAGTAATATTTCACAATGAGGTGCATACACACCATCATGAATGACCAACCTTGGCATCAACTCACCAGCTTCATCATCACAAGCATGTCAAAGAATTGGTCTCACCACAACAGACCGAGTGTCAATTATGTCTTGCGAGGCTTTCTCAAGCCATGTTGTCTCAGATGAGTACATGTGCATTATAATGTTGAGCCATGTCAAATGTAAGTCAAGTGTCAACAATTGGTTGTAATAGTCATAGAGTAGATGAAGAGTCATCAGGGTAGTTTAACTATCACAAATCGGAATGTCAAGGGTCACCCCACCATTTTCTATAAATAGTCCCTCATAACTCATTGTATGGGCTTCTTGTCAGCCAAGCTTCTACTAAGATTATTTTGAAGAAGGCTTGGGCAGTATTGTAACATGCCTTGCCTTCTCCACTGCACGGAGCTAGTACATCTCTTTGGAGGAGAAGGCGGATGTGGTTGTAACATTCCACTATTGGGGCTAGCAGGTTTACATGGATGTATTGTATGATTGTGACTTACACTTATTTATATAATAAGAGCCAACACATCTTCATGCATATGTTGTTATTGTAGTTGGACTGCTCCAGTTGCTTTAATGATATGTGTTGTTTAACTTACGTACTTGTGTATGAATTGATTCACATGCAATTATATGAATCTTGTTGTTAATGTGTTGCATATGTTGTTAATGTTGTC
>APFE030354740.1:0-11507 GCA_000404065.3 Pinus taeda | reverse complement strand
TTATTACCTTATTAATATTGAAATATTATTGATTCAAAATTATGAATTAAAGTAATATGGAAGTGACTTTGTGGAAAAAGTTATTTTTATTTTCTCTTGATTATTTAAAAGAAACGGTTGCGAGTAATAGAGGCAACCCTAACCACCTTTCCCTACCATAGAAATGGAAAAGAGGAAAGAGGGGCCTGGGCTGTTACAGGAACAGACAGGGAAGAGAAAAAGGAAGAAAGGAAAAGGAGTACTATGTCTGGTAAAGACCAGATAGTACTAGCACTATTGTGCATCATATTGCACTGCTGTTAGCGTGCATAATCTTGCGGAAGGCAGTGGCCTGCAAGTGAGCTTGGGGGAGAGATTCAAGTCAAACGACTGATCTCGTGGCTGGGAGGATAACAAGCTCTGCAGAAACTTCTTCAGTTGGAAAAGGGCAGAGAACTAAATCAAGCACGGTACAGGTAAGAGAAATGTGGTTATAGTGTTAGTGTAGTAATTTTGTTCCTTATTAGGAAGAACTATTGATTATCTGAAGAATGAGATTCTGTTATTAAGCTGTAAATAAAAACTGGATTTTAAACCTGTAGGGAAATGAAATAAACTGAAAGAAAGTAAAATAGTGATACACAGGACAATTCATCTATTTTCTTTATCCATTTATGACTGTCGTTCATTCTCCAGTTTATTCTACCAATAGCCGAACATAAAGGCCCAAAAAGAAAAGATAATAACATAAATCTTTACGATTATGAGACAGGAAAGGAATCATACTGTACTATCATCATTTCATGCATATAATTGAAATACCATGTAATAAACTGTTGTTCTGTCCAGATAATATATCAGAAAACAAAGTATAAATCATGTAGTGTTAAATAACCAGTAGTCAATACATAACAAAAGATTTATTCGTTTAGGAAACCAAAGGGATTTGACTCTCCGAATCCTTAATGCCCTGGCATTTACCGCAAGAGTATAAGGGTATTGCCAGACCTATCTCCGAAGGAGATCTTAGAGTCGGCCGAGTCTTAACTTTTGAAAATAATCATTATCAGAAACAGAACCCTCTCCCTACCGATACAAGGCCATGTAAACACATAAGCCATATCGAGTCGGGTACGCTGTGTTTAGCATATCGAAGATAGAAGCACGCATATATATAAGATTACAGTCGAGGAACAGAGACAGTTCCGAGGCGAATGCAAAGCTGAGAAAACAAAATATAGTTTCGAAATAAATATACAAACCGCGGAACAAAGATAGTTTCACAATTAACTGCATATGAACTTGATAGACTGAAAACATGCCACGGGAAAACCCCATCTGGATAAGTAATAATGTTACAGTGGATTTTAGACTCGCACGCATGACCCTAGGGTTGGCGCGTTCTAAACCAAATAACATGAAATATTCTGAGATTGAAATTCAAAAAAAACATATAGCTAACAATATCTAGGCAAGCCTTGTCGGCGAGCATATGGCAAAAAGAAACAAATCATTACAGAGAGATATTACCGAATTGCGTAAACTCAGAAATAATATATATTGAAAGCCAGAATGTAACATAACAGTTGACGGGTGATTACATATATATAAAAGTTACAGATACACTGTAAAAACCCTAAAGGGTCATGCAGTACAGACTTTGACATATTCTGATAAATGCCCAGACTGTGGAAGACTACGCCGGTTGGGCTATTCACTACACTTATACAAAATAATGACAATGATTCACGGGTTCCCGTGAGGGCTCGAGCTAACCCGAGTACTAAACCCAAATCTTAGTCTAAACATAGAAAGCTACCCAGAACCGGACATGACCATATCAACCCTCAGGACCAGAGATGCATATGCTTGCCGAGAACGTCATAAATGACAAAGAAATTTGGTAAACCTCCTCACAGAAAGAAAAGCATCACTCAGGCCAAATACATGATTAAACAAGAGAATTGCAATTTGAGGGTTATGGCGTCTTACCTGGTAAATGCGGAGAGACAGTAAGCCTGAAGCCGCTATCACCAAAACCTCGCCTCCAGTACCCTGTCAAGACACAGCACATAACCGAGTTAAACACAGTCAATAAAATATCTAACCCTACAAAAGAAACCATATCACTGTTGCAAAGGAAGATAATACAGTACCTGAGTAGAGCTCGAACGTATCATACAGACAGGTAATGACCTCGACAATGGCAGATCACAACCAAGCATAGCCGTAGGTGTCGATGTATCAAACGGAGAACCGAATAAAAGGGTATTACCATATCTACAGAGATAACCAGAGGCGGGAGGCGCTGCCTCACAAAAAATATGTAAATGCCGAATGAAACCCTAACCATGTCCCTTTGAACCGAAGACTGTGAACCATCACCGTCGATCTCCAAGAAGTGATCCTGAACGTTCAAGCGGGATAGGATCCCGAGAGACCTGAGCAGAGTTATGGAAATTAAATTCTATCAACAGTCTCGTTTCCCAAACTCCAATATCCATAGCTGTGGAAGCGTATGAATCACCAGCTGTCCGTCCGGACAGAGGAGCGATACACAGGTGGATTACCAACTCACTGTCGGCATTCAATGCAAAACCCAAGCGTAGCGGGAGGGATAGGATGGTATGTCCTAATTATCAGCTCGGAATTCCTGCCTATGGATTTGTGTAATGTATCAAATATATGCGTATTGACTGTAAACCTTAGGTAATAAATAGTTACAACAATATGTGAGTTATAACATCATAATCATACGTATATATGCCTATAAATAACATCACTATCAAGTATGGTAAATCAATTTAATAAAAAAAAAAATTTATTTGCGATAGTAGGTTAGTGACATATGGTATCAGAGCCCAGCTACAGCACTGTGGCCTTTGGGCAGAGCAGCAATGACAAAATAAGGACATTGTATTAAATAACTAATAAAGATCATTACAGATAATATTCTTGAATGTTTCCTTCTGTTGTTGGACAAGGTACAGGTTTCAGAATTTGAAGACGAAGTCATGAGGAGAGCGGATAATACAGCACGACGACCTGTAATGGGACAAGGTGTACCCGATCCAGAGAATAACCCGGAACTCTGGGTGCAACTTGGAGAGGAAGCCAGAGTTACGAATCAAGCAATTTTGGAAACAGTGCAAGAACTAAAGAATGAGATGGCTCGACTGCGGGAAGACAATGCTCGGATAACAATGGAACAAGAAAGAATCTTAAAGAGTTTGTCTGATAAACAAAACCAATTACCAGTTAATCCCAGTGCCGAACAGCAAAGGATATCTGAAGAGCAGAACCATCACATACCCCCCGAAGGATCGGAGGACATGGAAGAACGCTCCGATAATGTATTTGACCAGCAAACCTCAAAGAAACAAAAGGTGGAATTACAAGGGGAATTTCGCAAAATTAAACCGCCACATTTTGATGGAGAACAAGAGGAAGCGGCGGAAGCCTGGATCATTAATATGAACAAGTACTTCCAGCTTTATGAGTATGATAACAACCTTAAGGCACGACTGGCTATTTTTCAATTACAAGGGAAGGCCACCTTATGGTGGGAGGAGGTAAAAATAGTAAAGGGGGTCACTGAAGAAAATATTACATGGGACAATTTTCAGAGATTCTTTAAAGAGCGATATTTGACAGAATGTTTTTATGATGAAAAGGCAAGGGAGTTCCATGATTTGCGGT
Source organism: Pinus taeda (assembly GCA_000404065.3). NCBI lineage: Eukaryota > Viridiplantae > Streptophyta > Pinopsida > Pinales > Pinaceae > Pinus > Pinus taeda. Next base: position 7,829 of record APFE030354740.1, on the reverse strand, counting down.
TAGGACAGCAGACTATGGACGAATTCATCACTCGCTTTACATCCTTACTCCGTTATGTACCATACATAAGGGAAGAAAAGGCAAAGGTCCAACGATTTGTTAGCAGTTTACCACCCTATATGCAAGAGAGGATTGAATTCGATAATCCAAAATCAATGGATGAAGTAATCCGCAAAGCCAGAATTTTTTATCAACAAAGTAAGCAGAAAGGGGAAATTACTAACAGAAAATGGAATGGGAAAAGAGGATTCAAGACAGGGGTAAACAGTAAAGGGAGTCGCGGCAACAGCGGTAAGGGAAATGGCAAAGGAGTAAGCAGCAGATTTGCACCCAGAACTGCATTCAAGCCAAGAAATGCAAATGAGTCCAAGGTCAGCGAACAGCAACCTATGTGGGACAATGACGGTACAGCAAGACCCCCGGTACAGTGCTGGGGTTGTGGAGGACCTCATTACATTAAAAACTGTCCACAGCGAAAAGGAACTGAACAGTTATCCCAGATACATGAAGCGTCAACAGTGGGCGAGGTTGGTCGCAGTATACCCAGAATTAACGCAGCTCTGGAAGACCGTCAGGCGGAATACCAGCCAACAATGGTCGAGTTCGAAGGTAAAATTTCAAACCTTACCATATCTGTTTTAATTGACCCTGGGGCTATGTTAAGCTATGTGAGTCCTAAGATAGTCGAACGTTGTAAATTACAACCTGTCAAATTTAAAAATCCTTGGTTAGTGCAACTAGCTACCGGAGCCAAGCGACGAGTAACAGCCAAAATCAGCAATTGCTCATTTACCATAGCAGAACAGCCAGTGACAGCTGATCTGAATGTACTCCCTCTTGGATCCTATGATATCCTAATCGGCATGGATTGGTTAGAGAAACACTGGTCTTTAGTTGATTGCAAAACTAAGATCATTTACTACAGAGATCAGCAAGGAAATAGGAAAGAAATGCAAGGAATTAAACAACCAGTGCAAGTTCGCCCGATAACTACCAACCAGCTAATGAAATGCATACGGAAGGGGTGTCAGGTTTATGCTATCCAAGTAGGATATGCAAATTCCAAAGATAAATCAGTTTCCTTAAACAGTATTCCTGTAATACAGGAATTTACAGATGTATTTCCAGAGGAAATTCCCGGACTACCACCACGAAGGAATATAGATTTTACCATTGAACTGATACCCGGGGCTGCACCAGTATCAAGAGCACCCTACCGGATGAGCACACCGGAGCTGACAGAACTGAAAATGCAATTGCAAGAGTTATTAGATAAGGAGTATATTTGCCCTAGTGTATCTCGATGGGGAGCTCCAGTTTTATTTGTCAAGAAAAAGGACGGTACTCTCCGGATGTGCATCGATTACAGACAATTAAACAAGTTAACCATCAAAAATAAGTATCCCTTACCCCGGATTGATGAACTGTTCGACCAAGTGAAGGGCGCAACAGTGTTCTCCAAGATCGATTTGCGATCAGGCTATCATCAAATCCGAATTAAGGATGAGGACATCGCTAAAACAGCCTTTAGAACGAGGTATGGGCATTATGAATTCGTGGTTCTGCCGTTTGGGCTAACCAACGCCCCTGCAACTTTCATGTGTTTAATGAACGGCATATTTCATCCATACTTGGATCGATTTGTGCTAATATTCATTGATGACATATTAATATATTCACGCACAATCGAAGAACATCATGAACATCTCCGAATGGTATTGCAGACCCTTCGAGAGCATCAATTATATGCAAAATTTAGTAAGTGCGATTTCTTTAAGGAGGAAATCCAATATTTGGGTCACGTGATCACCAAGGATGGAATTGTTGTAGACCCAGAAAAGATTAAGGCTATAATGGACTGGCCTGTACCAAAAGACGTAGCGGATGTCCGATCTTTCATGGGATTGGCTGGGTATTACAGGAGATTTTTAGAAGGCTTCTCGAAGGTAGCCTTTCCCATTACCTCATTACAAAAGAAAGGGAGGGCATTCCAGTGGACCCCAAATTGCCAAAAAAGTTTTGAGCAATTAAAACACCTGCTCACTACAGCGCCCATTTTAAGTATAGCAGATCCTCATAAAGATTATGTGGTTTGCACAGATGCCAGTAAAGAAGGTTTGGGAGGAGTTTTAATGCAAGAAGGCAGAGTAATTGCATATGAATCACGTAAATTGAAAGAACATGAACAGAAATATTCTGCCTATGACTTGGAACTAGCTGCTGTTATACATGCTTTAAAGATGTGGCGGCATTATCTTATGGGCAGAAAATTTTTACTGCTCACCGACCACCATAGTTTGACCAGCTATTTCAGCCAACCTACTTTAAACGCTAGACAAGCACGGTGGATGGATTTCCTGAGTGGTTTCGACTTCGATATAAAACATTTGCAAGGGAAAACCAATAGAGTAGCAGACGCTTTGAGCAGGAAAGTGCATAGTTTGTATGAAGTTTCCATTCCTGGATGGGAAAACCCCTTCTTAGACATAATAAAGAAAATTTCAGAACAAGATACAGAATATCAGCAGTTAAAACAGCAAATACAGCAAGCTGATAGAAGGGACAACCAACAAGAATATACAACAGATGATGCGGGGATTGTCTACTTCAAGCAAAGAATATATGTGCCCAATCAAAGCAAAATTAAAAATCTAATTATGGATGAGTACCACATCAGCCATTATGCTGGTCACCCAGGTTATCAAAAGATGATAACCGCAATCCGGAAGGAATATTTCTGGCCAAGAATGAAAAAGGACATTGGGGAATATTTGGCACGGTGCTTAGAATGTCAGCAAATTAAAGCGGAACATCAACATCCAGCAGGACTGTTGCAACCCTTGCCTATCCCAGAATGGAAATGGGAAATCATCTCCATGGATTTTATCACATGATTACCTAGAACAAAGAAAAACAATGATTCCATTATGGTAGTAGTGGACAAATTGAGTAAGGCTGCACATTTCATACCAGTACAATCTACTTACAGGGCTGCACAAATCGCTCACGTTTTTATGCAGAATATATTCAGGTTGCATGGCCTTCCAAAAACAATAATTTCTGATCAGGATGTGAAATTCACATCAGTTTTCTGGAAAACATTGTTTGCCGATTTAGGTACTCAGCTGAATTTTAGCACAGCGTACCATCCACAAACTGATGGACAGACGGAGCGGGTGAACCAAGTGGTAGAGGACATGCTAAGGGCTTATGTTATGCAACAACCCACGCGATGGGAAGAATATTTACATTTGGTTGAATTTGCATATAATAATGGTTATCACACTTCAACTCAAATGAGTCCCTTCGAAGTTATGTATGGCAGAAAATGCCGTACACCCTCCAGCTGGGGAGGACCGGAAGATAAATTAAGTCTAGGACCTGACATGCTTAAGGAAATGGAGGACATGGTAAAAAGAGTACGTGTTAATCTGAAGGCGGCTCAGGATAGACAAAAGAACTTCGCTGATCGAAAAAGGAGATTTAAGGAATATCAGGTTGGGGATCATGTGTATATTCGGATTCAGGCCAAAAGAAGCACCCTACAATGGGCGGGTTGCGCTAAATTAGCACCTAGATATTGTGGACCCTTTCAGATATTAGCAAGGATCGGACCAGTGGCTTACCAGTTGGCCTTGCCAAGTCACATCCGAGTCCATAACGTGTTCCATGTTTCAGTTCTAAAGCAGTATGTGTATGACCCTAAGCATGTAATCCAATGGCAGGATATACAGGTGGGGTTACTATTATAATTAAGATTCAAACAAGAATCCTATTCGGAAGGAAAACTAACTTAGAAATTGTGTAATGCAGGTCGAACCGGAAGGAGAAGTGCTGGTCGAACCGCTGAGCATCCTCGACCAGAGAGAAGTGCAACTGCGGAAACGAGTTATTACCCAAGTTAAGGTACAATGACGACATTTTAGTCCCGAGGAGGCCACTTGGGAAGACCAGGAATTGATGAGGAAGACATATCCAGACCTGTTCATGATTGTAAGACACCGGGACGGTGTCCAATCTCAGGGGGAGGAGATGTAATGACCAAACAGTTATATGAGTAAATTTCTAAGTTACCGTGTTAGGTAAATATGAAAATAGGATTATTACCTTATTAATATTGAAATATTATTGATTCGAAATTATGAATTAAAGTAATATGGAAGTGACTTTGTGGAAAAAGTTATTTTTATTTTCTCTTGATTATTTACAAGAAACGGTTGCCAGTAATAGAGGCAACCCTAACCACCTTTCCCTACCATAGAAATGGAAAAGAGGAAAGAGGGGCCTGGGCTGTTAGAGGAACAAACAGGGAAGAGAAAAAGGAAGAAAGGAAAAGGAGTACTATGTCTGGTGAAGACCAGATAGTACTAGCACTATTGTGCATCATACTGCACTGCTGTTAGCGTGCATAATCTTGCGGAAGGTCGTGGCCTGCAAGTGAGCTTGGGGGAGAGATTCAAGTCAAACGACTGATCTCGTGGCTGGGAGGATAACAAGCTCTGCAGAAACTTCTTTAGTTGGAAAAGGGCAGAGAACTAAATCAAGCACGATACAGGTAAGAGAAATGTGGTTATAGTGTTAGTGTAGTAATTTTGTTCCTTATTAGGAAGAAATATTGATTATCTGAAGAATGAGATTCTGTTATTAAGCTGTAAATAAAACTGGATTTTAAACCTGTAGGGAAATGAAATAAGCTGAAAGAGAGTAAAATAGTGATACACAGGACAATTCATCTATTTTCTTTATCCATTTATGACTGTCGTTCATTCTCCAGTTTATTCTACCAATAGCCGAACATAAAGGCCCAAAAAGAAAAGATAATAACAGAAATCTTTACGATTATGAGACAGGAAAGGAATCATACTGTACTATCATCATTACATGCATATAATTGAAATACCATGTAATAAACTGTTGTTCTATCCAGATAATATATCAGAAAACAAAGTATAAATCATGAGTGTTAAATAACCAGTAGTCAATACATAACAAAAGATTTATTCGTTTAGGAAACCAAAGGGATTTGACTCTCTGAATCCTTAATGCCCTGGCATTTACCGCAAGGGTATAAGGGTATTGCCAGACCTATCTCTGAAGGAGATCTTAGAGTCGGCCGAGTCTTAACTTTTGAAAATAATCATTATCAGAAACAGAACCCTCTCCCTACCGATACAAGGCCATGTAAACACATAAGCCATATCAAGTCGGGTAAGCTGTGTCTAGCATATCGAAGATAGAAGCACGCATACATATAAGATTACAGTCGAGGAACAGAGACAGTTCCGAGGCGAATGCAAAGCTGAGAAAACAAAATGTAGTTTCAAAATAAATGTACAAATTGCGGAAGAAAAACAATAGTTTCGAAATAAATATACAAACCGCAGAACAAAGATAGTTTCAAAATTAACTGCATATGAACTTGATAGACTGAAAACATGGTACGGGATAACCCCATCTGGATAAGTAATAATGCTACAGTGGATTTTAGACTCGCACGCATGACCCTAGGGTCGGCGCGTTCTAAACCAAATAACATGAAATATTCTGAGATTGAAATTAAAAAAAAAACATATAGCTAACAATATCAAGGCAAGCCTTCTCGGCGAGCATATGGAAAAAAAGAAACAAATCATTACAGAGAGATATTACCGAATTGCGTAAACTCAGAAATAATATATATTGAAAGCCAGAATGTAACATAACAATTGACGGGTGATTACATATATATAAAAGTTACAGATACACTGTAAAAACCCTGAAGGGTCATGCAGTACAGACTTTGACATATTCTGATAAATGCCCAGACTGTGGAAGACTACGCCAATTGGGCTATTCATTACACTTATACAAAATATTGACAATGATTCACGGGTTACCGTGAGGGCTCGAGCTAACCCGAAGTACTAAACCCAAATCTTAGTCTAAACATAGAAAGCTACCCAGAACCGGACATGACCATATCAACCCTCAGGACCAGAGATGCAGATGCTTGCCGAGAACGTCATAAATGACAAAGAAATTCGGTAAACCTCCTGATAGAAAGAAAAGCATCACTCAGGCCAAATACATGATTAAACAAGAGAATTGCAATTTGAGGGTTATGGCGTCTTACCTGGTAAATGCGGAGAGACAGTAAGCCTGAAGCCGCTATCACCAAAACCTCGCCTCCAGTACCCTGTCAAGACACAGCACATAACCGAGTTAAACACAGTCAATAAAATATCTAACCCTACAAAAGAAACCATATCACTGTTGCAAAGGAAGATAATACAGTACCTTAGTAGAGCTCGAACGTATCATACAGAGAGGTAATGACCTCGACAATGGCAGATCGCAACCAAGCATAGCCGTAGGTGTCGATGTATCAAACGGAGAACCGAGTAAAAGGTATTACCATATCTACAGAGATAACCAGAGGCGGGAGGCGCTGCCTCACAAAAAATATGTAAATGCCGAATGAAACCCTAACCATGTCCCTTTGAACCGAAGACTGTGAACCATCACCGTCGATCTGTAAGAAGTGATCCTGAACGTTCAAGCGGGATAGGATCCCGAGAGACCTGAGCAGAGTTATGGAAATTAAATTCTATCAATAGTCTCGTTTCCCAAACTCCAATATCCATAGCTGTGGAAGCGTATGACTCACCAGTTGTCCGTCCGGACAGAGGAGCGATACACAGGTGGATTACCAACTCACTGTCGGCATTCAATGCAAAACCCAGGCGTAGCGGGAGGGATAGGATGGTATGTCCTAATTATCAGCTCGGAATTCCTGCCTATGGATTTGTGTAATGTATCAAATATATGCGTATTGACTGTAAACCTTAGGTAATAAATAGTTACAACAATATGTGAGTTATAACATCATAATCATACGTATATATGCCTATAAATAACATCACTATCAAGTATGGTAAATCAATTTAATAAAAAAAAAAATTTATTTGCGATAGTAGGTTAGTGACATATGGTATCAGAGCCCAGCTACAGCACTGTGGCCTTTGGGCAGAGCAGCAATGACAAAATAAGGACATTGTATTAAATAACTAATAAAGATCATTACAGATAATATTCTTGAATGTTTCCTTCTGTTGTTGGACAAGGTACAGGTTTCAGAATTTGAAGACGAAGTCATGAGGAGAGCGGATAATACAGCACGACGACCTGTAATGGGACAAGGTGTACCCGATCCAGAGAATAACCCGGAACTCTGGGTGCAACTTGGAGAGGAAGCCAGAGTTACGAATCAAGCAATTTTGGAAACAGTGCAAGAACTAAAGAATGAGATGGCTCGACTGCGGGAAGACAATGCTCGGATAACAATGGAACAAGAAAGAATCTTAAAGAGTTTGTCTGATAAACAAAACCAATTACCAGTTAATCCCAGTGCCGAACAGCAAAGGATATCTGAAGAGCAGAACCATCACATACCCCCCGAAGGATCGGAGGACATGGAAGAACGCTCCGATAATGTATTTGACCAGCAAACCTCAAAGAAACAAAAGGTGGAATTACAAGGGGAATTTCGCAAAATTAAACCGCCACATTTTGATGGAGAACAAGAGGAAGCGGCGGAAGCCTGGATCATTAATATGAACAAGTACTTCCAGCTTTATGAGTATGATAACAACCTTAAGGCACGACTGGCTATTTTTCAATTACAAGGGAAGGCCACCTTATGGTGGGAGGAGGTAAAAATAGTAAAGGGGGTCACTGAAGAAAATATTACATGGGACAATTTTCAGAGATTCTTTAAAGAGCGATATTTGACAGAATGTTTTTATGATGAAAAGGCAAGGGAGTTCCATGATTTGCGGTTAGGACAGCAG
>APFE030354731.1:3581-54799 GCA_000404065.3 Pinus taeda | reverse complement strand
GAGCTTGGAGTTAATTTTATATAATATGTTGAGCATCGGAATTGGGTTTTCTAGCAATATCTTTCCAGCAGACATTGCAGTTTTCTGGGGCAGCAGAGGGCATCATTGGAGCAGCTTGTTCTTTAATCTAGGCTTCCTATTTTATCTCTTGGGTCTTGTCAAGCTTGCCATTGAGACATGCCCAGGCGCACTCCTTCCACACCATTGTACTGCTCCAATTATTTAATAAAATGGCTCAGCTAGTTGACATTTTTGGAGTTTTTATGGGTGTTCACTGAATGTTCCGGAATAGTGTTTTGCTCTGCATATCATTGTTTTTCTTGATTAGGAACATTACATAATTCATTATTCTACATGCTTTTGTTGACATATATGCATCAAAATATATAAAAATATATATTATATAAAAATGCGCTCCCAATTCGCTCCCAAACTGGTAGCTTTTGAAAATGTTGCTCTCGCTTCCGCTTCTGCTTCCGCTCCCCACTTCCTCTCTCGCTCCAAAGTAACCTTGGCTTGTGCCTATTGTACCTGCACCCACTTTGTCATCAATGACAACATACTCAACAACCTCATCGAAATTCATATGGAGAAGTAGAATTTCACATCTCATTTAAAATTCAACAGACTTAACAATTTTCAGGATTTCAGGATTGGTAGGATTGCAGCATTTTCATTAGATTGTATAATGTATGAGGGTATGGTATTGGCATTTAATCAAGAGAAACAAGCCCCTTAGGTATCTTGATATTGGTGGTATTGATTGTTGAACTCCTTTGTCATGGCTTTGGCAAAAATTTATCCTTCATGCAAACCAAAATCATTGATTAGTAACCTTTGCATACAATATTACAAGGGTTGGATTAAGCAGTTTTATCAAAACTGGGTAGTGTTGATTTATGTCCTTAGAGGACTGAGGTAGAGGTAAAGGTTAGACGAGAGGCAAAGGGTGATACTAATGATGAGGATCCCAACATAAGCAATGGTAGAACATTGTTTGTCATTTAAAATTTAAATGTTCTTGCTCATTTATTCATAGTGCTTTCTTTCAAAATTTTAGTAAGTTTTTGCAATTATGGTTTGGAATCTTAAAATATAATTTTTTCATTAAAATTTAAATATTTGATGTATTGTTAGTAAACCAAGTTATTGAAATCAGATTCGTCTGAGTCAATCATTGTCTGAGTTGACCCTCAACTGATTTCATGTCCAAGTCTGAGTTTGAAAACACAATTTTTTATTATTGTTTGAATGGTTAATGATGCAAGGTTTTTGAGAGATGTTATCTTTGTTAGATTTAATGGGAAGTCTAAAATTAATAATTAAATGGAATTTAAATTAAATTATAAGCTGTTTGGATTTACTTCTCAGATACTTGATCAATCATTCTGGGAAGCAACTTAGCTTGGATTCAAAAAGAGTACCTGAAAACACAGCAGCAAACAAATTTGCAGAGGCATTGGCCCTAGCCTGGAAGGAGTTCAATGACTTAAGGTACACGACTGTCAGTAATTTTGTGTTCTAGTGTACATTTTATGTGTGTTTATAACTGCTATTTAATTTCCTACTAAGATTATCCTGGACAGTTCTGTAGTACTGGTAGTTGTGCAGCCAGAGGAGCGTAATATGTATGATCAACACTGGATTTGCATGGTGCTGAAAGAATCATATCCTCAGTCATGCTGCTGATAAACGATGCTTCATTTTTTTTCCTTTGAAGTACAATTTACAGTTTTGCGTCAGGTTTTCTTATTTTCACCATCCTTCTTGTTTAGCAATTTGCGGAAACCTTAACTGAGATATATATATGCGGTGCCATCTATCCGGAAAACTCTAGCTGAAATTGATGCTGAGGGTGAACTTTTATCAAATGGAACTCTTCAGATGTAAGCGTTGTTTCAAGTCAAATGCAAAAGTTCTAGCTAACATTGATATTCTTTTAACACGCCTATCCATTACAGCAATGATCTTAGATTGAGGAGTAACTTGTATTCTGTATGTTTATTCATCGCCCACATTTCATTTTTTAGTGATCGATGGATAGGTAAGGAAGTTTTAATAAACATTTTCTGTTTTCACTATTAAAGTTGTTCTATTTGAGCAGAGGACAACGAGCCGTTGCTGTTGTTTACTTCAGGGCTGGATATACACCTGTTGATTATCCCTCTGAAGCAGTATGTAGTTGGCATTATCCTTTGATTATACCTTCTTATTCTGCCATTTAGTTCATAATTTCAGCTATGAAAGCAAGCATTACATGCTGTTCTGATTTTAATTTCACAGTCTAACTAATTGGATTACTTCAATTGTGATCAAGAGATGCTTGCTCTGATTAGTCCATATTACATATTAGGATGCTAATTGTCTTTGATTATCCCAGGAATGGAGAGCTAGACTAATGTTGGAGCAGTCGTCTGCCATCAAATGCCCTTCAATTTCATATCATTTAGCAGGCACAAAAAAAATTCAACAGGAATTGGCGAAACCTCATGTTCTGGAAAGGTGCACTGTGCTTCCTTTTCTAGAATTTTTGCACATGTAAATGTGGATCTAATTTTTAGTTTTCTTCTGCTGTGTTTTAAAGTGCTCTGGAATCAAAGGTTTCTAGTGACTAATACATTTTGAGAAATGATAAACAAAACAGCATGTTCTAGAGTAACAGAATGACTCCTGGCCATTTTGATGAAGATAGATATAATATGCTAGCTTTATGTAATGTTGCTGTAATATTCCTAATAGGAAATTAACAGTGATAATCAAGCAAAATCACAACATGCAACACAAAATCCAAAGATGCAATTAGACAACCACATATTTCCCAAAATCTGCGCCACGCTCAGCCATTTTATTATCAAATCAAGGAGAGTACAATATATGGAGTATGTGCACCTGAGCTTGCTAAAGCAAGCTAGATAAGTCCTAGGAGAGGAAAATGTGCTGCCCGGATGCTAGGAAGTACTTATCTTTCATCCCCTGCACTGACCCAGAAATTCTTCTGCTGCTGGCTGAAAAGGAACTGGTGTTTGACCCCTTTAGGATGCTCAGAAAATTTGTAAAATTAACTGTAGGCTCTCCTCACCAAAACCACAAAGACCCAGAAAGGGTTGGGCCTTGTTCCAGCCTCCCGAGAAATCCCCAAATAATGTGGTTCCTCCAACTCGCTATTCGCACCACCTGTGAGTCTGCTACCAAAAAGGCCTCCAAAATACTGACAAATCCCTCCAAAATTCCCTTATGACTCCTGGCAAATCTCAGCCTCAAGCCCCCAGACAAACCTCTCACAAAAACTTTGCTCCTCAAGGGATTGCGCAAGCCAAGCCAGTCCACCTCTGCGCATGCCCAGAAAAAGAGAAATTCGGCCTGAGAAATGGCCACCAGGTCAGCCCTGCAGAGTCCAAACCACTGCAAATCTGCTGCAAAGCACTAAGGAAGTGTGCCTCTAAAAGCTCGAAACCGGGTCTGCACTGAAGCTATTTCTCCCCAAGGATGCATGTGCCCTTCTGCACCCATTCTGCTCCAAGAATGGCTTGAATTCCCCTGTAGAATCTCCTGGAACAGATCCAAAGTGTAGCAATAGCTCCCGTCGGGTGGCACTCGAAGTCCACTGAACATGGAGGTGAGATCTCCCCTCGGAAATCTCGTGTGCTGAACAACACTGTGTAGACTTGGCTGAACAGCTGAAGTGTACAAGATAGTTCAATTGTCAAATGATCAAAAACCCCAAAATGATGCATTTTCCTCCTATTTATCAATGAGCTCCTTCTCTCTCCATGTGGGTCCGACACATCGACCCCCTCTTGTCTTTCTCTGTCCACTAGTGCGTGTTGCTCCAAGGGGTGCATATTCCTCTTGGGGTGGCCCCCACCATCCACTATGATTTCAATTTGCTTCCCTTTCTCCTATGTTGGAGCCTCCCTTAGCCAAAATTGCAAAGTTGGGTCCTCCTAACCCACTTTTCCTAAGTCCATCATAGCAAAACTCAAAATTTTGCAAAATTGTAATTACTTAGCAAAATTGCTAAGTAGGAACATCACAGTTGCCAATGGTTCATCATTCATCTTGCCTTTTCTACGTGGAAATAATTTCTTGACATTGTCTATCCTGAGACTAAATAAGCATGTAGCACCTTATAGATTCCCATTCGACTGTAAATAGAGATCTAGCAAACATATCTATTTCTGGGATAAAGCGAGGGGGCTGTAAAATATGTCATGATGCAGATCATTGTCTCCTCATAATACAAAAATTACTTGTTGAACAAATTTAAGGCACTTGTAGATGAGCTGGAGTACTTAACCCTATCTCTCCTAGGTTCTTTTACCACTTGATTTTATTGTGTGGTCAAGCAGTAATAACTTATGCTTTATAAGATGCTTGACACTAGATAGACCCTCAAATGATTGAAGAATGAGTTAGAGGTGCGAGAATATCTACCAGAAGCTATACACAATGGAAATAAGAGTTAAGGCTATATGGAGTGGTTTAACCGTTCAACAACTAAATCTGCGTTAACATCTCAACATAGTATATCTTAGTTTCCACTACTAGCAGATGTATATGGAAACTTCTTGCGTTATGAATGGAATTTAACTGGATGCCTATGGGTTTATGGTGGAAAACTTAATGTCTTCTTGGAGAAAGAGCCTTGTTATCTCCTCTTTTATTATTGCTCTGAACCTATGTCACCTGGTTCGAATTCGAATTCGAGTTCGATGACCTTGAAATTTGAGAAAAATTCGACAACAAAATTTTTTGGAATAAAATTCGCATTTAATTCGACAACTAAGAAAGTATATATTATATAATATATATATATATAATAATATATATATATAATAAATGAAAATAAAAATAAAAATATAAGTAACCAAAGTTTGTAATCCTGTAACCAAATATATTTAAGTCTATTCATCAAGCACAACTGAATTTCATCTCTTAAATATTGTAATATCCCGAATTTTGTGAGCATGGGAGTCACTAAGGAATTTTGCCGAACTTTAGTAATATTAATTAGAAAAGGGCAAATATTATTGGAGAAAGGTGGCTAGTATTATTCTATTGAAGAATAGCGGCAAATTATTATTTTATTAAATGGCGGCAAAAATAACTTAGTGGAAAATAGCCCCCACTAATAAAATAATATTAAAAAGGGAGTCTAGAGGCAGGAGGAGAAATTATAAAAGAAGGATGGACTTATTTTGTGGATTATCTTTGGCTACTACACTTCATATTTCATCTTCTCGTGCAGCTATTTAGCATAAGGGCCAGAGTGCTGTTTAGCACGAGGAATTCTAAGCGGAATTCCACCCTCATTTTGGAGAACTTCGAGTGTCTCCCTAGTGAGGAAATTTGGGGAGTTCATTTCAGAGTTTCCATTGGACGTTATTGCAGGAGTTTATTCAGTAGTGCGTTTTTCTTGGGCGCAAAGGTATTTTGTGGAGCACATTGTGGGAGCAAGCATGGGTTAGAGGCTCCGAGATTTTGTAGGGAATTTTCTTATTGTTAGACTAGAGTTTGGATAGCGATTTTCCAAGTTAGATTGGAGGCTATTACATGCATTGATTTTTCTATCTTTTGGTAAGGGCGCATAAGCTATTGACCAAATGTTGTGCAAGGGTTTAGAGAAGTGGAATCAGGAGAGATAAGGGTTGGAGATAGGAGGTATTTCTCATTAGAGATTTTAACCAGAGTTGGGAGAAATTCCCTGTGGTAGATTTGGGCATAATTTAGCAGTGTCAAAATTGTAGGGCGTTTTCTGGCCAAATTAGGCAATTCACACTTGTTGGGGCTCACCGGGGTCGGTGGATTTAGCCCAACCCCCTTTTGGATTTTTGTGGGTTTATTGAGAGGAGTCTTTGACTAATTTTACAGAATTTTCAGAGCGATATTCGGGCCCGAAATCCTCATTCTTATAGTAGGGTGTATTGCTTATTCACTGGTCAATTTGCATCACTTTGTGGGTTCAGTTTTTGCTTAGAGTTGGGCCAAACCCTTTCTGGGTATTTTTGGGTATGAGGAGTGGAGCCCGTGGTTGGAATTTTAGGGTGGTCCATTCATTCTTTAGAGCAGAATCCTCAGTCCCATTCTAGCAGCGGCAACAATAATTTTTTGGGTATTGCGCAGTTCCAGTTTGGGCCAATATTTCCTCCAGATTAGAGTTGTCTCACCTGGGTTTTGCATAGTTTGCAGTAGCAAGCCCAGGTTCCATTTTCTTTACTCATTGTCGTCATTGTTCTTGAAATTAATAAAATGACTCAGTTATTCTATTTATTTTCTATGGTGTTCTGATTTGGGTGTTTGGATTTTAATTTTAATTGTTGTTCCTAGTTCATGTTTTGGGTATTTACTGTTATTTTCCAATTAGGAATATTATAGTGGTATCAGAGCCATGATCTTGGCTAGGTTGTAGGCCTTAAAGCTAAGTGACGACAAGGCCAAAATAAAAGGCTAAAAAATCATGGGATCCACAGAAAGATTAAAATCAAACAACATGGCAGTAACCTTGAATGAGGTGATTAGAATGCAACAAATGATGATTGATGTGGGGGAGCAGCATCAAAATTGGGAATCATGAACATTCTAAATTATACAACAAATCCACTATGCCCAAAATGATGGATAATGCGTCAAGATGGCAAGACATGATTGCAAATGATGTTTGGCAACAAATTGGAGGGCATACCAATCATTGGGACATGCCATTCAGGCGTCCCTCTCTTTTTGGGAGTTTTGTGAAATAAAAGATGTGCACAAATTAGTGGGAATTCAGTGGAATTATGCAGGGATGATGAGGAGGATCTGTTGAAAAATGTAACTAGGTTCGGTCTTCATAATGATAGTGTAATTGTGATTCTATGTAATTGATGAAAAGAAGAAAATACATTTTTTTTTGTAGTACTTGAATCATAGGTTTCATGATCAAGAAATTTTTATTTTAGTTAAGGTTCCCATTGTAAACCTTTAGGTTTTTCATCTAGTCATAAAAGTTAATTTGAGTCAATGTCATGTATGAAGGACCCTTCTTGGGCATGTTACATTTTTGTATGAGTCATTAAATGTATAAGAAGGCCTTCCAAGACCAAGCAAAGATACCTCCTACAAGTCGACTTCAAGATAGAATAAAAGGTTTTCACCAAAGGACACGTTGGCTCACATACATGTTATGTTGGCTTATTATCATACCTCCTACAAGTCGACTTCAAGATAGAATAAAAGGTTTTCACTAAAGGACACGTTGGCTCACATACATGTTATGTTGGCTTATTATCATGGGCAACAACTATAAATAGGCAGCTCAGCCTCATTTTAGAAATATGCAATGCAGTCATGGTCTGAAATAAGTAGAAGTGCGAGAATCACTAAAAAGGAGCCTCATAACCATGAAGAAAGGGAAAAAGAAGAGCAAAGTCTTTGGTGCTATTTTTGGGCCTGTATTGGGCTAGGTACACTCCACACGTGCGAGAATCTATTGTTGTCTACTATAGGAAGGGCGAGTTACCACAGTCACACTGTGAAGATAGTTTTTGGGTGAAGAACAAGGAAGGTCTCAAGCCGAAGTTTCAAGAAGAAGTCTCCTTTTGCAATGAGGACAATCAAGAGCCAACATTGATCATTCTCATGTGCTAAGGGTTTTTGAATTAGTGTCGACAAATTGCAGGTCTGAAATAGAGAAGAGGAAGCCGAGGTTGCTGTGAAGGAGGAAGGAACAAGGAATTTGACTTTCGTTGACTCAAGAAGGAAGAAGAAGCTTTGTGTCTTGGTCTTGGAGTGGAAAATAGGTCAAGGGTCTTCGTCTTGGTATTCGTCAATTGAAGTCTCAATAAGAAGAAGGATTTGTTCGGGTTTTCTTCTCAAGTGGGAGAGGTTTTGGCCCTGGCTGATAGCTTATATTTTTTGTCTCCTCTCTTTATGGGTCATGCATTAGTAGCTGTTTGATGAAGAATAATACTAAGTTAAGTAAAAGAAGATCCTAATCTAAGAAGTAAAAGGCATTCACAAGCAGTTATCTAACGAAGAGAAATCACCTAATACTTGATGCCCTAGATTTTTTAATAGGATCAAAGGAAGAAAATGAAAAGTTAGTTGAAGGGGCCATGGTTGGCAAGGAGGCAGTTGAGCATACACTCGTTGATGAGATGCCGACAGTTGATGAGGTACCTAGTGTTGTGACAGAGTTTTTAGGTGACAACAATTCACCACAAGTTGATGAGGTGCCAAGAGGCATCTCCACCATTGATGAGGTGCTGATAGGTCTATGACAAAGCTTCAGGACGACAACCGCCTACAAATGACTGGTGAGCATGTCTTGCATGCCGGGTTGTCTATGGAGGAGCAGTTTGAGGCTCATGTTCAGCCCATGATGGAGGAGGAAGAGCAATCATCTTTTGGGCAAGCCACCGATTTAGAGCAGATAGACACACAGACTGTCAGCAAAGTTGTAGTAGTTCCAAACAATGGTTCTCTTTGGGCTCATATAGATGGGGCTTGCAACATTGCTAGGCTACCTTTGCACAATAGAGAGAGAGATGTAGAGTCACCTCGCTACATGAGCTGCGTAGGGTGCAACACTCACACGATGGAGGGCTTGTTCTATGTGCGGGCGTTCATGCTTTTGATCCCTCTCTTGGGGTTAGATGGTGAGAGATGCTGATTTGGTACCCGGTGGAGTGGGCTGGAGTCGTGGACATGGTCGTAGTATGGAGTAAAGCCCAGTGGAAGCTCTCAAACATCGAGGGTACCGGAGGCCCAGGTTGGCATTGGGATTCAAGTGGGGCTTCCTATCGATATCATACTTGCGAGATGGCTATGGCATTGATGAGGTAATCGACCTAGTGACTGAGCACATGCATTCCTTAGGGGGGTTCCAGTCGACACTAGTGGCCAGGTGGCTTGTGAGCCGATTCCATGGGTTATTTTGCCATGTTGGTTGTGCATGGGGTCGTAGGATGATTAGCATTCTCTGGCAAGAGCTGGTTGGAGGTGGCATGGGTAGGCCGTCAGACTGGTATGGAGATGATGTTCTCCTATTGAGGTATTGGGCGCAGGAGTCGTCCAGGATTGACACAACAGAGATATCCCCTCTAGTAGGAGTGGAGTTAGGCCACTCAGGCATACTGGGACGGACGAAGAGATATGACGCATGTCATGGTGGGTTCACTAGCAGAGTGGTGGATACTTTTGCACATGCGAGGTACCGTGTGTTACAGGGTGGTATGACAGTAGGTATTAGTACACAAGACTGCACAAAGTTATGTCGTAGGGTCCAGTGTTATGTAGAGGGATACAAATTAAAGTGTACAGACCCAATTTTAGGCCATAGCATCCAGTGGTGTGCAGCGAGGAGCAGTGGCTTACAGAGGAGCATGGAGGTGTGTGGTGGTGTGCGGTAGCATGTTGGTTTACACTATGGAGTAAGAGGAGTGACTCGCATCGCATTGAGTACCCGTGGGGAGTGTTCGGTACAGTGACACCAGCAGGACACGAAATGATGCAAGATGGGGCAGCAGTAGCTGGGGGTATCTAGAGTGTATAGGGGTATGCTGCGATGTACAGTGGCATGTCGAGGTGATCTAGGTGGATGTTGGTGACCACCCACCTATTCCACTTGGACCACCGGCACTGTCTCTTTCAGTTTTTCAGTTTTGTTAATTGTAGCACAATTTACTATTTTTGGCAATTTTTCGGGTCCTAAACTTCCGGAGTCGTTTTGAGGTCCTAAATGACATTTTTTGGGAAAACCATGGCCAACATTGGTCTTTGACTGATGTTGGCCACTCAAAAGTTGTAGTGCTCGGATAGATCTTTCTAACGAGGTATTGTGCGCATCAAACGAAGATCATATGCCAAAGTTATGACCCTGGGAAGTTGATGTACTAATTTACCCAAACAGGGCCCATAGTTTTGGCACTTCATCTCCTAGGGTTAGGGTTTTCCATTGTTTCTCAATAATAACTAGGTCTCCGAGCCTCATTGTAACACAGTTCAGAGGCATGTAGCCGCCATATCTCTTCTCAGAGATAAGCTACCATCGCCTGAGCTAGTCTTATTTCCATTTTGTTTGTAAGCATTTTCAGTGTTTGATATTAATGAAATGAAGTGTTATTTCTGCTACATCTCTAATATTAATATTAATGAAATGAAGTGTTATTTTATTTTCAACCTTTTACTTAAATTTTTAACATTACCATGAAATGACTTGGGATGTTTGAGAGTGGTTTCGCCCTCATTGGATTTCATATGGAGAAAGTAGAATTTTAGATCTCACTCAAAATCCAACAGACTTATATGTTTTTCAAGATTTCAGGATTGGGGGGATTGCAATGTTTCCATTGGATTTTGTCATGTACTAAGGTATGGAACTTGTATTTAATCAAGAGAATGAAGCCCTCTATCCAGGGGAGACTCCAAGTAATCAAGAGCACGTAGGGTACTAGGGTATGGAACTTGTATTTAATCAAGAACACTAAGGTCGTTCGACTATGTAGGAGGAGACTCCCATTCAAGCATGAGACAAGAAATTAGAAATTTCTCGTGGCTGATTTTGGATATTGCTATTTTCATTATGTGATCATTCATGAGTAAATGTGATATAAATTTAGAGACTTATAGTTTATGCATTGACAATTGACAATTTAATCATAAATGTAATAAATTAGAATGTATCATATATGCTTTATGATTGCACATATTTCTTAAATGTCCTTATATATATATATATATTGCGTTTCCCTGTTTCCAAAGGGGCCACGTTTCGCACCCGTGCTCGTTTTGGAAACTTGTACTCGTTTCCTCGTTTCGTGCAACTTAGATCTCTGTATTTATGGTTATATCTGTAATTTGTTGCGTTCCTGTTTAAGTTCGGATCACGAGGATACAGGGATGCTTGGTGGTACGCAGGGGCGTATGGTGCTGCACAACAAGGTCTTGGAGGGTTGCCTCCAGAGAGACTTATGTACGTAGACATAGGGCATACCTTTGGGTGTAGTTCACTCTCAATGGTATCCATGGGGACTCACATGCCTGTCCTTCTTCCACATCACTTACAAGCACAAATAATTTAATTGTTGTCCTTGGACACTTTGGCATGAGCAGCAGGGGATAGGGAGCTCACTTGAGATATTTAGATGACACTCAATGCACTAGGGGAGAGACCTCTCAATGATGGCATTGGGTTGGTGCACGAGTTGACAACCATAGGTTGGGGGATGATGTGATCATCTGCAAGGGTGGCATATCGTTCATCACTGAGCCTACGCCTGGGGAGGTGGTCTCACTCTTTCCATAGGGCATGTTAGGACCATACATGAATAGAGGATACCGTGTACCACTGAGGCAAATTTCTAGTATGTGTCTGGGCTCCAGAAATTATATTGGCACATTATCGAGAGGGCGGGTGGCAGACTTAGTGGTGATGGTTGGTAGGACCAGGATGGACCCACATACATTGAGTCGATTGCGAGTATCAGATACCCATCTATTGGCTGCATTCATGGGGTAGCTATTTGGCACATGTGGTTTCTAGTGGTCATTAGTACTACACAATGGCAGCATAGGGCAGTTTAGCATGCATCAGATTAGTTCATGATATATGTAGCCTATATATTCATTGCATGCAGGGACTTGAGACGAGGCACAAATGGATTCCAATAGTCATCAGAGCTATGCCATAATAGGTCTGGCTATGGGATCCAGGGATTCATTTGGTTGATAGATCACTTTGTCTTTTGATGAGGGGAGTTATGGCAGAGAGTGATCTAGTTCATTCTTGGGTTGATACATGGAGGTTCGCAGAGGCCTTCATCGTATGGCGAGGTAGGATTTCCCTATTGTTGCACAGGTTCGGGTTTATCTTTGGATGGGTAGGCTTTGCTATCATGGAGATGCGTAGGCAGGATGTATTTGGCCTTTATTGGTATTTCACCATCAGGTTCCAGGAGAGGAGGATATGGTATGCGCATGATGGGTAGTCAGATGTAATTAGAGTGGCACAACGTCGACATGGTGGCATCTTTTTTAGATTAGAATGGGACCTTGGTATTGAGGGTTTCATTTATGACAGGATGGTGTATGGATTCAGGGTGATTCAGTGGCATATTTGGGACCTCGATATTGTTTGCAGTTATAGTTTGGGTCAATAGAGAGAGGGAGCGCTTGTTTGAGCATTGCTTGAGGACAAGCAATCTTTGAAGGGGAGAACTGTAATATCCCCAATTTTGTGAGTATGGGAGTCACTAAGGAATTTTTCCCAATTTTAGTAATATTAATTAAAAAGGGGCAAAAATTATTGGATTTATTAAATGGCGACAAAAGTAACTTAGTGGAAAATGGCCCCCACTAATAAAATAATATTAAAAAGGAGTCTAGAGGCATGAGGAGAAGTTATAAAAGGAGGATGGACTCATTTTGTGGATTATCTTTTGGCTATTACACTTTATATTTCATCTTCTCTATGAGCTGTTTAGCACAAGGGCTAGATTGTTGTTTAGCACTAGGAATTCCAAGCGGAATTCCACCCTCATTTCAGAGAACTTTGATAGTTTCCCTAATGAGGAAATTTGGGGAGCTCAATTTAGAGCTTCCATTGGACATCATTGCTAGAGTTTATTCAGTAGTGTGTTTTTCTTGGGTGCAAAGGTGTTTTGTGGAGCACATTGTGGTAGTAAACGTGGGTTAGAGGCTCCGAGATTTTGCAGGTAATTTTCTTATTGTTAGACTGGAGTTTGGATAGCGATTTGCTGAGTTAGATTGGAGGCTATTAACTGGGTCAATTTTTCTATGTTTTGGCAAGGGCACAAAAGCTATTGACGAAATGCCGTGCCAGGGGTTTAGAGAAGTGGAATCGGGAGAGGTAAGGGTTGGAGATAGGAGGTATTTCTCAGTAGAGAATTTAACCAAAGCGTAGAGAAATTTCCCGTGGTAGCTTTGGGCATAATTCAAAAGTATCACAACTGTGGGGCGTTTTCTGGCTAGATTGGGCAATTCACACTTGGTGGGTGTCACTGGGGGTCCGTGGATTCAGCCCAAACCCTTTCTAGGTTTCTGTGGGTTTATTGAGAGGAGTCTCTGGCTAATTTTATAGAATTTTTTGGGTGATATTCGGGCCCGAAATCCTCATTCTTATAGAAGGGTGTATTTGCTTATTAATTGGTAAATTTGCATCACTTTGTGGGTTCAGTTTTGGCTTGGAGTTGGGCCAAACCCTTTTTGGGTATTTTTGGGTAGGAGTGGAGCCAGTGGCTGCAATTTTAGGGTGATCTAGGTATTTTTTAGAGCAGAATCCTTAGTCCCATTCTAGTAGCAGCAACAGTAATTTCCTGGGTAGTGCGCAGTTCCAGTTTGGGTCAGTATTTCCTCCAGATCAGAGTTGTCTCACCTGGGTTTTGCATAGCCTGCAGTAGCAAGCCCAAGTTCCATTTTCCTTACTCATTGTACTCATCATTCTTGATATTAATAAAATGGCTCAGTTATTCTGCTTATTTTCTATGGTGTTCTGATTTGGGTGTGTTGATTTGGGGTAGCATCAAATGTGCTCTAGTCACGAAATTTGGTGGAGAGGTTGGGGCACATGCAATCTCCAATACCCAGAAAGGGTTTGCGTAGATTCTAAACAGTTAGGGAGATATTAAAATAATTAATATTTTTAATGGAGTCCCTAAGTCTAAACTTTAGGGAAATTAAAATATTAATGTGGATTAATATAAAACTGTGTGAGAATGGTCCAAAAGACATGGATCAAGCTAGATCTAATCTTAGTCGTTGATTAGGGACTTGATCTCGGCCGTTGATATGTCAACGAGAAAAGTATAAGAGGAGGCTTGAGGGTCACTTGGAGGGTACACCAGATGATCAGTCATTCTATTCTCTAGAGTGGGGTTTGCTAAGAGAGATAGAATCAGTGATCGGAGTTGCAGCTCAGGGGCATTGAGTACAGAGAGACAGAGAGGCAGAGATAGTGATGGGAGATCAGCGAAGGAGCCAGAGAGAGTGACGTAGTAGCAGCCAGGGCTCATGCAGGGCCACACAGAGGCATCCAGGAACTGCGCAGTTGTTCAGAGAGGCCAACGTAGATGACGGAGAGGGCCAGAAGGCTGACGCAAGGCCTCCTGAGGCTGACGCAGGCCCATTCAGGGTGATGCAGGGCCAACGTAGGGCAGAGAGAGGCTGACGCAGTCTAGAGAGGCAGACATTGGGGTTTCTGGGGCAGATTGGAGCTGAGGGGCTGCCGGGGGGTTTATCTGGGGTTTTCGCTGGGACATTTGTCTCAGATTGAGAGGTACTACTGCCAAGGAAATTCTCTGTTGGGTAAGCCAGATTTGGCACCCAGATTGTACTCTGAAATTGCTTAATAAGAAAAACCTCAGATAACTGCACCGGTTTTCCCGCATTGGGTTTTTCTGGGGACATTGGTCCAAAAATGAGGGTGTCATTGTGTGTGCTTGTTTCTATTTCCTTCAGTTGATGATCTGTAATATGTTGAACATGCACTAGTGTTTATTTTCAGTATTTACATTGTAAATAACTTGTTAAGTAACATAACAAGTAGGTAGGAATAAGTCAGTAAAGTGCATGGAGGGTTTCTAACTGGTAGACTTAGAAACTTCAACAGGGTGCTTGGATTTTAATTTTAATTGCTTTTCATAATTCATGTTTTTGGTATTTACTGTTATTTTCCAATTAGGAATCTTACAAATATAAAACTACAGGGATTGGATAAAACCACAGGGATTGGATAAAACCACGAGAATTAAAAAAAACATGCGCCTAATACTATCGCCTTTGCCAAATTCAATGCCACAGCTGAATTTCATCACGCACAGACTCCAAATTCGCCGAGAAATTTGAGTTCAATGAGTTGTTCTGAATTAATAAACCTCTCCTTCAAATTCGGTGAATTTCAATTTTTTTGCTTGAAAATTGGCAAATGCGGTGACACAGTTCTGAAAATCATGGACTGATTCTTTCAAGCATTTCTGTATTGGGTCCACTATCCCCACACCCAAAATGGTGTGGGGGTTCCCTTGGGAATATTTCTAGATTTCCTATTTATTTTGTAAGATTCCCTCTTGGAAATACACCAAAATGACCGCTGAGTTTTCTGATTTTTAATGAATCTTTTCAGTAAGGCTTTTTGACAAACACATCGAGGGCCTACTGCTTTTGTTGTAATTTCTTTTTCAACTTGTTGCAAATAACATTGACAGTGAATATCATAAGACAAATAGATGCTTCTAGGAATTGTAGATGGTTTTCTGGAAGTTTATTGCCAAGAAAACATATATAATGAAGAACACACGCCCAAATGAAACTTCAAAATGCTGGACTGATATATATATATATATATAAAACCAAGAATTGTATTTCAGGTTGATACAAAGTGAATGCAAACAGATCTGAGCATAAACGATCACTACATTGATCCAGCAACAAAGATACAGTGAATAATATAACAAGGAAGCTGATATTTGTCTTCAACAGTGCAAGCTTCAGCCTTTCTAGTTATTTGATTGATAATTTCAGCAGTGGGTTCCTCTTATATATATATATATATATATATATAAAACCCAGAATTGTATTTCAGACTAATACAAAGTGAACGCAAACAGATCTCAGCATAAACGATGACTAATTGATCAAGCAACAAAGATACAGTGAATAATCTAACAAGGAACCTGGTATTTGTCTTCAACAGTTTAAGCTTTAGCCTTTCTGGTTATTTGATGGATAATTTCAGCAGTGGGTTCCTCTGAGATATCAGTCTCCAAATACCAACAGCTCGATCCCTCGTCTTCACTGATATATATATATATATATATATATATATATATTAACAGACTTGGAATCGGCGAGGCAAAAGAGCGCAGAGTTTTAATCGGATCGGAGAAAAAACGGTGAATTCAATAATAAAGATATACACATATATTGAATAAAAAAAACATTTTTCATTCAATAAAGCCATGTCCAAACAATGCATAATATCAATAGATGTCCAAAATATTATGAATGAATAAGTATCTCATATATGTTATGAGTCCAAACATGATCCAAAGCACTGAGTCCTGACTCCTAACTGGTGACTACATAGAACCAGAAGCATCTTCTTTTAAAAGTTTATAAAATACTGCATATTAATCAATAAAAAAACAGTAACTGGAATCTCTTGATTGCTGCTGAAATGATATGATAATGTTTTGCTACTGAATTTTTTTGCAGAGCACACGCTGAAGCTACACTGTAGCACACTGCACACTATGTCTCTATTACACTATGACTCTATTACACGGAGTAATTTCAACTAAAACCATGCCTCTATTACCTTCTCGAGTATGAGTTGTGGGTTTGAGCAGAGAGAAGTTAGTTACAGACTGGTATTTAATTTTTCACCTAACTAAACCATGCAATGAAAAATACAGGAACCCTAAAAGTTAAAACCTGTGCTCATTGAGTTGAGGCCTGAAAAATCGCCTCAGTCACCTAAATCGCAATTAGTCAGTGAGTCACAAGGCAAGCTCATGTTGACCACGAGTCAAACTAGGTCAACACGAGTTTGACTCGCCCAGAGTTGAAATAGATTGTTTGAGGGAAGAGCAAACTTTGACTCGTGATTAATCGCGAGTGGTCGAAGGTTCATGTTTCATTGATATATACACTACCCCAAGGATGCCAAATGACCAGAATCAACTATAGGCAGATTTTGGCCCAGGCTTGGACCCACGCTTTACTCAGTCTGTGAGATGTGTCATGACCTCCTATTAAACTTTAGTTTCGGTCTCTGAGAGAGCAACTCAGGTAGTGTAGAGGAGAGACAACTCGACCCAGAAATGGTGACAATGTGACCCTTGCAATCAGTAAAGAAACACAACTAGCAAGCTACAGTGACTTTGATCTCTTAACCCAGGTACACGTAGGCCCTATGACAACAAACTCGACCCGTTTGATGCAGACTTTGGGCAACACGTATGAAAGATGATTCGACTTCCTTGGGTAGAGAAACTCGTGCTACAATAGTCCCCAAAACTCATGTTCTCTCCCTCTTTAAAACTGGGCCTCTTATGGCAAGCTTCAACTCTTTATTTGCTAGGAGAACTCAGCCACCTTTACCACTAAAATCATCCCATTTTCAGATTGAAGCTCAACATGTCAAAATGGAGATAGGAAACACTATATAAGAAGATAAAATCAAGTGATAAAACTTTGTACCTCCATTTCTTCTACAAATTTTTTTCTCCTTGATAGTGCAATGGTGAAATCTGAGTGATTTCACTCTCTGAACGAACTAAGGTGTATAGTTTCAACACCGAAGCTAGCGATGGTGGCTAGGGTTTCTCAAACCCTAAGTTTCTCCCCAAAAACTCTGCAAGAGCTCATTTTCTCAAAATGAAAGTCATAAAATGTTAATTTTAGGTATGTTCTATGCTTAGAGCAATTTATTTCAATTTTCACAATTAGTTCAATATCTCTTCCAAATTAGCAATCACATCAGCATTAAAGTAAACTGTAGATATAACATAAACATAAATCGCAGAAGACAAGCCAAGACAAGAGGACACAAGATGTGGCGCTAGCCAGGGGCAAAGCCCAATGTGGGGAAACCCTTAATCAATTCTTCTTATATGTTCTTCAATAGTTCAACAGAGGGAGAGAGAGATAGTACATATACATCAGAAGTCAACACTTTGACTTGACAAGATAAGAACATAGATCTTCTCTAAGATGTCTCATGAGGTAATTGATATGGACTCATGTGATTCCATCACCCTATCACAGTGTTGTTCCATGTTGCACCATCATACCATGTCTCATCACAGAGCTGCACCATGTTGCATCATTGTTGATTTGTACCTCATCATGTTGTACCCATCTTGCTGCTCTTCATCTTCATGCTGCACACATCATGCTACTGCACCATATCATCATGCTGCACCTCCTTGCGCTGCATCTTCAAACTGTACCTTACTATGCCTATCATGCTGCATCCCCTTGTGTTACACCTTGATACACTTTTGTTGCACACCCTGATACACTACCCATAACAACTCTTGCTATGGTGCTATGGCCTGCGGCCTAACACATAGCAACAAACGTATCCAGATAGAGTCCAATAATTATTAATGCAACAACATTTAGTCTATAGAAATGTCAACTCTTGAACATGCTGTAATGCTGCAATTCAGGGACTGATTAGGGTACTAACCACAGTCCCTAACAGCCTATCTAAGCTGGCCCAGAATTGCTCTTAATGATTGTGGTTGTCCTCCAATGAGTTGCTGCCCTACATGCTGCATCATAACAGTCCTCCTTGATATAGTAGAACTCCCAAATTGTCCCACTAATGAACTGCTGTAACCTTCTCTTTTCCTGTGGCTAGGGCAATCATGAGACTGCATATAAGGAACCATTCAGATCCCTTCTCATAGCAGTCTAAGGGCACATGAAACCCTCCACAAATGCAACCTAGAATAGTGTTAAGGTGACCACGTTTAGGCTTGCGTTTAGCCATGTATAGACTGCGTCTAGTGCACGTTTAACCCTTCCTTAGATATGCAACTAAGGCTCCTTTAAGGCTTCCTCATGTCTGCGGATTAGGGCTGCCTTGCTGCATCTATAAGTTCCCTTAAACAGTGGGTAGATCTCCCTTCTTTGCTGCGGATTAGGGCCTCCACTTGGCTGTGTATAGGGCTCCTTAGATCTGCGGATTAGGGCCTCCACTTGGTTGCGTATAGGGCTCCTTCCTTGCAGGGCCTCCTTTAGACAACTGTTAGGGCTCCTTTTGGCTGCCTATTAGGGCCTCCTTTAGACAACTGTTAGGGTTCCTTTTGGCTGAGTATTTGAGTTCCCTTTGACTGCGGCTAGGGTTCCGTTCTCCAATTGCGTCTAGGGCACATAGAACCCTTTCTTCACTGTGTCTAGGGCTTCTCCCTCTTGACCTCTCTAGCCACTAAACCCAAACGAGTGGAGAGAGATCTTAGGTGAAGTGAGTGTTTAAATGACTTGAAGACCTCCTTTTATAATAAAACGTGGAGCACAAGAGGGGCAGATTAGTTGCTGGCCGACCTTGACGAATTGTCCCATAACACAAATAAAATCATATCTCCATGAATACTTATTTGAATCAGATGATCTTTAGATCAATCCTACACCTCTCGATGAGAGGAGTCCAAGAAAAATATTAGCTGTCATTAATAAGATGACCCACATGGAGTTTGGCCTTAGTTGCCAATTTTAACATAAAATGAGGAAAAACTCCACTTTTCCCCTTTTATAATTTAGTGGCCACTTTTCCGCAATTTTACCTTTTTAATTTTTATAACATCATTTTGGGGACTTTTCAATTTATAAAATGAAAGTGACTTTTCATTAGTCGAGGAAGTGTCCCCCTTTTCACCCCTTAAGAATTTATAATATTTTTCCTAGACGAATCATGTTCCCTTATTAAAATTTTTCCCCGCCTTAGCCTACAGGAACTTATTAGGCTAGCGGAATCCCATCTTATGTCTCCTAAGAAGTTGGGGACATTACATACTGTTAAATTATGGTATGTTCTATGCTTAAGAGCAATTTACTTCAATTCTTCTTATTAGCCCAATATCAATTTCTAGTATTGCAATCACATCAACATGATTGTAAAATGCAGATAGAACATAAATGTAAACAATAGAAGACAAGCCAAGACAAGAGACACAAGATGTGGCTCTAGCTAGGGACAAACCCCAATGCGGGGAAACCCTTTGATCAATTCTTCTGTATTCTTCAGTAATTCAACAGAGAGAGAGGGAGATAGTACAATATCACAAATTTGTGATTTACAGCAACAGTAATGTAATTCTGATTAGCAAGGTTAAAGCTGGTCAAACAACTCCAAAATATCTCAAGACAATGTAGGAGAACTCGACCTCCAACAACAAGAGATAGCAACCCAAAACAATGCTCACAACATGGTCAAAACAACAATCAATATATCAGCTCTTGCAGTCAGCCCTAACCAGTCAATGTTGTCCCAAAACAATGGTCAAACAGAGGTCACCAAACGCTGATCTGAACTGCGGCTAGCAAGAAGGAGGCTCCCCACATAAATCCGCAGTCAAGGGTATCCTTATGCTGGTCAACACAATCCTCTAGCATTTCGGTCAACCCAAGTCAACTTGTTGTACCTTCCTACATCCTCCTGCACCCACGTCCAAGCTGCTGCTCCTAACTGCGTCCTCCTTCTTCTTCTCACGTGAGAGTCTTCCTCCTCCTACACATACCCAAGAGACTAGGAGAGAGAAGAGATGTGGAGATGAAATGAGTGTCATAATGCCTCAAGGTCTCCTCTACTTATATGCCACGTTGAGGTTTAGCTGGGGGTGTGCAACACAATTTTACTTGCTGGCCGACCTTGACAAATTGTCATGAAATACAAATAAATTCATATCTCCATGAATACATGTCGGAATCGGATGATCGTTAGACCAATCCTATACCTCTCGACGAGAGGAATCCAAGAAAAATATCAGTTGCCATAAATAAGATGACCCACATGGAGTTTGGCCCTAGTTGCCAATTTTAATACTCCCTCTCAACTAGGGAGAACTCCATCTACTAATCCATCTGTTTGTCGGTACTATCTCTGCCATCAAATGCACTGCCCTGCATTGTTCAACTTTGCTTTGCTTTGCTCTATTGAACTATGAAGAAGAAGAAATGATCGAGAATGTTTCATACCATCCTCTACTGACCTGAAGTTAGCCCTAGATAAAAGAGAGTGTCCAATAGCACTCTCACAGACTTGAAGTCAGTTCCAATGAATAGAGTGTGTCATACCACTCTTACTGACCCGAAATTAGTTCCAAAAGAGAGTGAGTTATATCACTCTTATTGATCCGAAGTTAGTTCCAAAAGAGAGTGAGTTATGTTGACTTGGGGCAGGATCGGATGTGCTCTAGCCACGAAAATTGGTGGAGAGGCTAAGGCACATGAGATCTCCAATACCCAGAAAGGGTTTGGGCAGATTTTAAACAATTTGGGAGATATTAAAATAATTAATATTTTAATGGAGTCCCTAAGTCTAAACTTAGGGAAAATAAAATATTAGTGTGAATTAATATAAAACTGTGTTAGAATGGTCCAAAAGTCATGGATCAAGCCAGATCTAATATTAGTCGTTGATTAGGGACTTAATCTCGGCCGTTGATTTGTCAACGAGAAAAGTATAAGAGGAGGCTTGAGGGTCATTGGGAGAACACACCAAGAGATCAAGATTTCGACTTTCTGGGGCTAGGTTTATTGAGAAAGTTGAGAGAGTGATCAGAGTTGCATCTGAGGGGCAGTGAATACAGAAGCAGAGAGGCAGAGATAGTGCCAGGAGGATCAACGCAACAATCGAGAAATATGACGCAGAGGGCAGAAGCCGGAACTGTCGGAATAGCCGGGAAAGGTGACGCAGAGGGTAGAAGCTAGAACTGCCAAGAATAGCCAGAACTGTCGGGAAAGCTGACGAAGAGGGCAGAAGCCAGAACTGTTGGGAACAACGGGAACTGGCGGAACTGTTGGGAAAGTTGACGCAGAGGGTAGAAGAGGCTGACACAGTCCCTAGAGGCTGACGCTAGGGTTTTTCGTCGGGCAGATTGGAGCTGAGGAGTTGCCAGAGTGTTTATCCGGGGTTTCAGCTGCAACATCTGTCTCAGATTGAGAGGTGCTACTACCGAGATTTTTTTCTGTTGGGTGAGCCGGATTTGGCACCCAGATTGTATTCTGAAACTGCTTAATAAATCAAACCCTTAGATAGCTGCACCAATTTTCCCGCATTGGGTTTTTCCGGGGACATTAGTCCAAAATAACGGTGTCATTTGTGTGCTTGTTTTTGTTTCCTTCAGTGGATGATCTGTAATGTGTTGAGCATGTACTTGTGTTATTTTCAGTATTTACTTTCTAAATAACTTGTTAATTAATCAGAACAAGTAGGAAGGAATAAATTAGAAAGTACATGAAGGGTTTCTAACAATTAGACTTAAAAATTCCAACATGGTATCAGAGCGTGGTTGCAGATCACAGGAGAAGTGAGGACATCAGCAGTGCAGAACAACAACAGAAGAAAACAACTGTCCCGAGTGATAGAAGCTGTTCCTAGCAGCAAAGCAGCAAAGGAGGGGTGACCAAGTGCCTGCGTCATAAGGTTCTAGCCAAGAAGAGGTTGCGCAGAGGCTGAGGGAGGCAAAGGCAGGCTCACGCAGAGGCCAGGAGGGCTGACGCAATTGTTTGAGGAAGCTAGTTTGTCGATGCCGGGATTGCGCAAAGTCTAAGAGCTCTCACCTTCATGCTGCTAGGGTTTAGGAGGCTGTGGGTAAGTTGCAAAGTGGAGTTGGTGGGGTATTTTTGTCAGAATAGTACCTAACAGGACAAGGCCAAGGAGGAGGGAGTTGCTATTGAGGGTTTCTAGCCGAGAAATCCGGATCAGTGGTGCGGCTGCACATATGATCAGAGTGGGGGGCATCTCGACATGGGTAGAAGGATTTCCAGGAGGGAAAGCGAGACTCAGAGGGAGTCCAGAAGAGAACTTCCAGATAGGAAATAGAAAGACTCAGCAGGAGTCGAACTAAGAACTTCCAAGCGGGAAGTAGAGAGACTTGGAGGAGTCGACAGAGAACAGTAGAGAGATGGCCATGAATGGGATGAGGGATCAGGATAGGTTGGATGAAGCGTCCAACTTTGTGGTCTGGAAGGCTAAGATCTTGTCCATTCTAGATAAACATCATGTCAAGGCCTTTGCCTTGAGGGATGACGATTGTGCCATGAGTACTCATGTGCCACTTCAGAAGAAGTGGGGAGACATCGAGTTGTAGTCAAGCAGACTATAGGTGATGAGGGGCAGGATCCTTGAGGTACCCAACCTCTTGGATTAGACCTTGCTACAGGAGCCTCGAAGAGTAGCAGTACTGGCGATGTCAGTAGAGACGAATGTGGATGCAATGATAGAGGGAGCGACAATGCAGGATTCCTAGGACAACGTGAGGCAGCAATGCGAGAAGCACAGGAGTGTTGCACCAGTGCAAGATGGCATAGAGAGGTGTGCAACGGTGCAAGATGCATAGAGTTGTTACAACAACGCAGAGGTTAGAGAGAGAGCACTTGTCAGCGACAGAGGGAGTTTCAACATCAAGGTTGTCTCTAGCTTGACGGAGATGTCAGAGTTGGGAGATCAGTTACTTACTTCTCAGTAACCGAGTTGCAGTGCAACAGTTAGCAGTGGTAGTGCTATGGGTAGCACGATGCAGCATGATGAGAGGGGTTTTAGTGTAGATGCAACAATGGCAGTGGCAGGGCCATGGGCAGCAACACAGATGCAAAGGGAGTTGCAGTACAGATGCAGCAGTGGCAGTGGTAGGGCCATGGGTAGCAGTACAAGATGCAGCAACCCTAGCATCAACATAGGGACCGATGTCGGATGATCAGGGTAGTACTCAGTGAGGAGTATTACTAGAGCACAGTCCTCTCTAAGAGTGAGTGTTGATTTGGGGTAGCATCGGATGTGCTCTAGCCACGAGAAGTGGTGGAGAGGCTAAGGCACATGAGATCTCCAATACTCAAAAAGGGTTTGGGCAGATTCTAAATAGTTTGGGAGATATTAAAATAATTAATATTTTAATGGAGTCCCTAAGTCTAAACTTAGGGAAAATAAAATATTAATGTAATTAATATAAAACTATGTAGAATGGTCCAAATCCATGGATCAAGACTTAGGGAAAATAAAATATTAATGTGAATTAAATATAAAACTATGTTAGAATGGTCCAAAAGTCATGGATCAAGCCAGATCTAATCTTAGCCGTTGATTAGGGACTTAATCTCGGTCGTTAATTTATCAATGAGAAAAGTATAAGAGGAGGCTTGAGGGTCACTTGGAGAACACACCAAGAGATCAAGATTTCGATTTTCTAGGGCTGGGTTTGCTGAGAAAGTTGAGTGAGTGATCAGAGTTGCAGTTGAGGGGCAGTGAATACAGAAGCAGAGAGGCAGAGATAATGTCGGGAGGATCAACGCAGCAACCGGGAGAGCTGACATAGAGGGTAGACGTTGGAACTACCGGAACAGTCGGGAAAGCTGATGTAGAGGGCAGAAGCCGGAACTGCCGGGAACAACTGGAATTGTCGGGAAAGCTGATGCAGAGGGAAGAAGCCGGAACTGCTGGGAACAGTTGGAACTGCCGGGAACAACCAAAACTGTCGAGAACTGCCGTAACTATCGGGAAAGCTGACGCAGAGGGCAGAAACTGGAACTGCTGGGAACAATAGGAACTGCTGGGAAAGCTAATGCAAAAGGCAGAAGAGGCTGACGTAGTCCCTAGAGGCCGACACAGGGGTTTTTTGTGGGGCAGATTGGAGCTGAGGAGCTGCTGGAGTGTTTATTCGGGGTTTTAGTCGCAACATCTGTCTCAGATTGAGAGGTGCTACTGCTGAGATTTTTCTCTGTTGGGTGAGGCGGATTTGGCACCCAGATTGTATTATGAAACTGCTTAATAAATCAAACCCTCAGATAGCTGCACCGGTTTTCCTGCATTGGGTTTTTCCAGGTACAGTAGTCCAATAATAACGGTGTCATTTGTGTGCTTGTTTTTGTTTCCTTCAGTTGATGATTTGTAATGTGTTGAGCATATACTTGTGCTTATTTTCAGTATTTACTCTCTAAATAACTTGTTAATTAATCAAAACAAGTAGGAAGGAATATATCAAAAAGTACATGAAGGGTTTCTAACAGTTAGACTTAGAAATTCCAACATATCACTCTTACTGACCCTAAGTTAGTTCCAATTGCCCAGATCAATGTCATCCTAGCATAGGGAGTAGAGTAGATACACGATGCGTCCATCGGTACTACTATGGTCCCTATCCTCATTTCCCTAGTCATTGGCTAGATGAGAGGTACTTCCCATGAGTCCTAGACTGCATGGGTAGGATGTCTCAGTAGGAGAAGGATGAAACACTCATCGTGCCTACATGTCGCCACGGGGTATCATAGGGGAAGGCTGAATCATTCACCCTGTACATAGCGCACCACTAGGGGAGGGTGAGTCATCCTATGGTCGCTCGTTGCTCCAAGAAGTACCCCAAGCCCCCCCGGAGCTCCTAGAGCTCAATGTATGCATCATACAGGACCCTCATAAGAGGGTCTCTCCACGACTCCTATTCGTTCTTGGAAAGTCAAGAATTTGACCTTTCCTAGGGGCTTCGTCAGAATGTCGGCGACCTGCTCATCAGTGCCAATATGATGGAGCCTTATTGCTCCTCGTTGTACCATATCTCGGATAAAGTGGTACTTGATATCGATGTGCTTGGAGCGATCATGAAATACGAGATTCTCTGATAAATGAATCCCACTTCTGGTTGTCGTAGAGGATCACAGTAGTATCCAGCGTATGTCCAAACAACTCACTGAAGAGCTTCCTCAACTAGACAACATCACAGGAGGCCATGTCGTAGCAATGTACTTTGCCTCAACGGTGCTCAAAGCCACCGATTTCTGCTTCCTGCTCATCTAGGATATTGAGGCAGAACTCAAAGAGAAACAACACCCGGAAGTGCTCTTTCGGTCCACCACATTGCCTGCCCAATCAACATCGGAATATCCATGTAGCCTTACATCTCTGACAATGTATCTCAATCCATGAGTGATTGTGCCCCGAAGATATCTCAGAAGATTCTTGACACCAATCCAATGTGGGTGATGAGGCTCAACCATATATTGGCTCAACGTGTTGACTGTAAAACATATATCTGGACAAGAGTTCACCAAGAATATCAATGCTTCTATGAGTTGATGATACTCAAGCATTTCTCAAAGCAGGTCTGGCAACACTACCGCATAACTTCTTGAAGTTAAGCTCCATCGGGGTAGTCACGGGCTTGCAGTACCAAATCTCTCCAATATCTTCAGCGTGTATTTTCCTTGAGATAAGAAAATTTCTCCTGGCTTTTGCCAGACCTCCAACCCTAGGAAATAGTGCATTAGTCCTAGGCCCTTCATCTCAAATTCAGAAGCCAACTCCCTCTTACATTTGTGAATGAGAGGGTATGCACCTGTTAGAAAGAGGTTGTTAACATACAACACCATTATGAGAGGCTTATCATCCTCAACCTTAAAGTAAAGGTTTGGATCGACTTCACTCCTAGTGAATCCCAATTTCATCAAGTAGCCATCGATCCTCTCATACCAAGCTCAGGGTGCTTGCTTCAGCCCATAGAGAGCTTTCTTCAGCCTGCATATGTGAGATTCTCGATTATGAATCTCAAACCCCTTCGGGACTGCAAAACATATATCTGGACAAGAGTTCACCAAGAATATCAATGCTTCTACGAGTTGATGATACTCAGAAGCATTTCTCAAAGCAGGTCCGAAAACACTACCGCATAACTTCTTGAAGTTAAGCTCCATCGGGGTAGTCACAGGCTTGCAGTACCAAATCTCTCCAATATCTTCAGCGTGTATTTTCCTTGAGATAAGAAAATTTCTCGTGGCTTTTGCCAGACCTCCAGCCCTAGGAAATAGTGCATTAGTCCTAGGCCCTTCATCTCAAATTCAGAAGCCAACTCCCTCTTACATTTGTGAATGAGAGGGTATGCACCTGTCAGAAAGAGGTTGTCAACATACAACACCATTATGAGAGGCTTATCATCCTCAACCTTAAAGTAAAGGTTTGGATCGACTTCACTCCTAGTGAATCCCAATTTCATCAAGTAGCTATCGATCCTCTCATACCAAGCTTAGGGTGCTTGCTTCAGCCCATAGAGAGCTTTCTTCAACCTGCATACGTGAGATTCTTGATTATGAATCTCAAACCCCTCGGGTTGTTCCACGTAGACTTCCTCTTTAATTGAAACATGTAAGAACGCGGTCTTGACATCCATTTGATGTATGTTCCATCCTTGTGAAACGACAAGGGCTATGATCGAGCGGATAATGGTGTATCAGGCAATAGGTGCAAATATCTGATCATCATATACACCTTCCTTTTGAGAGAAGCCACAAGCAACAAAGCAAGCCTTGTACTTTTCAGTTCTCCCATTAGCTCCATGCTTGATTTTGTAAAGCCACTTTGAGGTGACAACTATTTTGTCTTGGGGTCTGGGGACCACATCCCAGACATCATTTTTCATGATGGACTTGGATTCGTCATTCATAGCATCCTTCCATACTTGATGCTTCACGGCTTCTTCGAACGATGAAGGCTCATTTTGAATGATGGTGCTCATAGTGGCCAAGTATCCTTGATATCTTGTCGACTTCTTACTTTCACGGAAAGTCCCTTTAGGTGTAATATGTCCCTCAGCATCATCAAGTGTCCTCCTAAGCCATGAGGGCCTCTTCCTAGAAGAGGAAGCCTCTTGTGGAGGGGGATCAATAGGATCCATAGGTTCTTCCACATCGGGCATTGTCTCATCTTCCTTCTCATCTGGCTACCTGGTGTCAGCTTCTTTATCTTTCCTTAGAATAGGAAGATTGTCAACCTTGCTAAGAGCCATATTTTCGTCAAAGGTGACATCATGATTTATCTCGACTTCCCTTTGACCAGCCACATAGATTCTATAGCCCTTAGAATTTTCGCTATAGCTCACACTATTCCCTTTTTACCAGATGCACCCAATTTGCTTCTTTTCTCTTTCGGCACATGAAAATAGACGGGACATCCAAAAATTCTAAAATGAGAGACATCAAGTTTCTTATCATTGAACATTTCTTCGGGAGTCTTGGAATACAATGCTTGATGAGGGCATCGGTTTTGAACATATACGGCGGTATTCGCAGCTTCAAGCCATAGAAACTTTGGAAGCCTTTGATCATGGAGCATGGAACGAACAACTTCCAAAATTGTATAGTTCTTCCTTTCTGCCACATCATTCTACTTAGGAGTGTATGGTGTTGTGGTCTCCCTCTTAATGCCAGCTTCTTTCCAAAAGTTATGAAACTCATTGGATTCATACTAGGTCCCATTATCAGTCCTTAAGATCTTGATCCTATTCTCGGTTTGATTCTCAATCAAGTTTGTGAAGTGACGAAACCAGGGGAACACTTCATCCTTCTTTTTCAAGAAGTATATCCAATTCTTGTGAGAACAATCATCTGTAAAAGTGAGATAATATAAATATCATCCCAAAGAGTTCACATGCATCATACCATATATGTCGGAGTGAACCAACTGCAAAATGTCGGAGGTCTTGCTATGGCTCGAGGGGAATGGTCCACTTTTGAGCTTTCCTTCGGCACATCTCGGACCTACACTTTCATGCTCTACTTTAAACTCGGGCATCCCTGTCACCATTTGTCTCACATCAGGTAGAGCCTTATAATGAAGGTGGGCAAACCTTCAGTGCCATAGTTCAGATTGTAGAGTTGTGTCACAAGACATGACTCCTAATGGACTTTCTCCAACTTGATATAAAGAGTCAATCCGAAACCCAAGAGTGAAAGCATCTTTAAAATTCTTTTTCCACACATGTACCTTGCCATCGATGGAGGCCACCTTGTAGCTTTTGTCTTCCATTGCCGAAATGGACATCAGGTTCTTCTTGAAATCAGGTACATATAGGACTTCTTGCAAATGAATTGTGTTACCCTGATTTAATTGAAGAGTAACATTCCCTACACCCTTTACGGGATAGGTGGAGTTGTCTCCAAGAATAATTTCCGTGTTTGTCTCCTTCTCTATGAGATTAGAGAGAGTTTCCTTGCAACTAGTGAAGTTCCTTGAGGCACAACTATCAATAAGCCAATTGCCCAACGAGTCCAAAGGAGAAGTAGTGGAGAGGGACAATATCAGATAATACTCATCTTGCTTATTGTTAACAACATTTGGTTCATACCTGCAATTCCTTGCTTTCTTGGAGGGTTGACCACTTCCTTGATTTCCCGCATTCCTCTTTCCTTTGCCATTGAACCTTCCATTCCTTTGATTGTGGTTGGAGTTGCCCCGGGAGTGATTTTGATCATCGTCATGTGATGTGTCCTTTCTATTTGGACACTCCCTCGCATAGTGGCCAAATATATTGCAAACAAAACATCTTCCCTTCCTTCCAACCTTTGATGCAGGCTTTCCTTTGAAATGACCTTTAGACCCAGAATTATTTCTCCTTTTGGCTTGAGAGGAGAAAGCAGTGGGGTTGCCTTTGCTTGAAGGCATTTCTTGCTCCACCATCCTTGTCTCTTCTTGAATGCATCTCGCCATCAATTCTTCAAATCCTGGAATTTGATCATTGTTGAGAAGAGTGGTTCTAAACACATACCATTTGGAAGGGAGCCCTCCAAGGGTAGTGATGGTTAGTTCCCTATCAGAAATGACTTCTCCAATTGATAGGAGATCATTATTGATCTCAGTGATCCTTAAGAAGTAGGATTGAGTATCTTCATCCTTGCCCTTCTTAATATCCTTCAACTTATTTTTGAGGAAGAAAACTTGATTTGCATCACTAACTTTAAAGAAGTTTACCAGTCTATCGTAGATTTCCTTGGAGGTGTTCAACTCAGAATGTAGGCCACCAGACGCTTGTCAATTGAGTCCTTGGAGGTGTGCAACTTGGAAATGTAGGCCACGAGACGCTTGTCAATTGAATCCCGAATGATGTTCTTTGCTTTGACTTCACCCCTAGTGTATTTGTTCCTTGTAGCAACTGGTGCATTTGATGGAGGCTCCGTAATTCTACCCCTCACATGGTCCAACACTTCTGCTCTTCTAATGTCAGATCAAGAGACATCTTCCATCCATGATAGTTAGACTTCTCACGGAGTTTGTCTTCGGCGGGGAAGTGCGATGAGGAACCCATGAAGCCTTTTGAATTTTTCCAACTATCTTCGGTGATTGCTCTTGCTCTTCTTTGGGCTTTGTCTTCACCTCACCTCTGATACCATGTTAAATTATGGTATGTTCTATGCTTGAGAGCAATTTACTTCAATTCTTCTTATTAACCCAATATCAATTTCCAGTAGTGCAATCACATCAACATGATAGTAAAATGTCGATAGAACATAAGTGTAAACAACATAAGACAAGCCAAGACAAGAGACACAAGATGTGGCGCTGGCCAGGGACAAACCCCAATGCGGGGAAACCCTTCGATTAATTCTTCTATATTCTTCAATAATTCAGCAGAGAGAAAGGGAAACAGTACAATATCACAAATTTGTGATTTACAACAGCAGCAATGTAATTCTGATCAGCAAGGTCAAAGCTGGTCAAAGAGCTCCAAAAGACCTCAAGACAATGTAGGAGAAATCGGCCTCCAACAATATAGATAGCAACCCAAAACAGTCCTCAAAACATGGTCAAAACAACAGTCAATATCAGCGCCTGCAGTCAGCCCTAACCAGTCAATGCTGTCCCAAAACAGTGGTCAAACAGAGGTCAACAAAGGCTGATCTGAAGCAAGGAGGCTCCCCACACAAATTTGCAGTCAAGGGTATCCTTACGCTGGTCAACGCAGTCCTCTAGCACTTCGGTCAACCCAAGTCAACTTGTTGTACCTTCCTGCATCCTCCTGCACCCACGTCCAAGCTGCTGCTCCTAACTGCGTCCTCCTTCTTCTTTCCACGTGAGAGAGTCTTCCTCCTCCTACGCATACCCAAGAGACTAGGAGAGAGAAGAGATGTGGAGATGAGATGAGTGTCATAATGCCTCAAGGTCTCCTCTACTTATATGCCACGTTGAAGTTTAGCTGGGGGTGTGCAACACAATTTTACTCGCTGGCTGACCTTGACAAATTGTAAAAAAATACAAATAAATTCATATCTCCATGAATATATGCCGGACTCAGATGATCGTTAAAATTGGCAACTAGGGCCAAACTCCATGTAGATCACCTTATTTATTGCTTATGATATTTTTCCTAGATTCCTCTCATTGAGAGGTGTAGGATTGATCTAAAGATCATCCTATTCTGATAAGTATTTATGGAGATATGAATTTATTTTGATTATGGACAAATTGTCAAGGTCGACCAACAAACTTATGTAGGGTCAAGAGCCCAACAGTGATGTCTATTCAACCTCAATGTTTGCATATAAATACAAGGAGCATTCTCCTCCTTTGGACAATTCAATTCACTCATCTTCTCTCTCTCTCTCCTACGTATAAAAGGAGCCTCTCTCTCTCTCACACGTGTGGCTGAAAGGAAGACGTCCTAGGACAAGGAAGACGCAGAAAGGACACTAGGGCAGCAGGTCATCTCTTTGACCAACGTTGACCAAGCGTTGACCTTCTAGAAGTACGGATTGGGTGTGGTTGCCTCTCCTAGGCAGGCTGCAATTTTTGGCACGAAAATCCAGGTGATCTGACCTCTGGTTTGATCATTGTTGATTGCCCTAGTTTAGGGGTGTAAGTTGACTTAAGAAATCTACAAATTGATTGAACTTTTGGGGCTGTTCAAGGGCTATTTCTTCAGGCTGTTTGAGGACAAGTTGACCATAAATTGACCAAGTATTTTAGAGGTCAATTTCAGCTAGTTTGACCAAGTTTGACTTTGCTGATCTAGGGTTTGTTGCTGCTGATATAAAATTATAGAATTCAGATTTTGTACTATTTCTCTCTGCTGAACTATTGAAGATAAAAGAAGATTTGATCAAAGGGTTTCCCCGCGTTGGGGTTTGTCCTTGGCTAGCCGCCACATCTTGTGTCTCTTGTCTTGGCTTGTTTTCTATTGATCATTTAATGTTCTATCTGCACTTTACTTAATGTATATGTGATTGCTAATCTATGGCTAATAAGAAGAAAAATAAGTAAACTGCTCTAAGCATAGACATACCATAATTTAACATGGTATCAGAGCTAAGGTCATGACAAAGTCCAAGCAAGAGCAAGACCAAGAGCAATCACCAAAGAGAAGGTTGGCAAGGCTATCTTAAAAAGAAATCACGGGGTCCTCAACACACTTCCTTGCTGAAGACAAACTCCATGAGAAGTCTGACTATCACGATGGAAGATGTCTCTCGATCTAACATTAGAAGAGCAGGAAGTGTTGGACCATGTGAGGGTCGGGATTGTTGAGCCTCTATCAAATGCATCCACTGCTACTAGGAACAAATGGACTAAGGGAGAAGTCAAAGCAAGGAAGATCATCCGGGACTTTATCGACAAACGCTTGGTGGCTTATGTTTCCGAACTAAACACCTCCAAGGAAATCTACGATAGATTGGTGAGATTATTTAAAGTTAATGATGCAAATCAAGTCTTGTTTCTTAGAAATAAGCTGAAGGAAATTAAGATGGGCAAAGATGAGAGTATGCAAGCATATTTCTTAAGGATCACCGAGATCAAGAATGATTTCCTATCTATTGGGGAAGTAATTCCTGACAGAGAAATGACACTCACAACTCTTGGAGGACTGCCATTTGAATGGTATATATTCAGGACTACTCTTCTCAACAATAACGTAATTCCTGGATTTGAGGAATTAATGGCCAGATGCATTCAAGAAGAAACGAGGATGGAAGAGCAAGAAATGCCCATACTTAAAGGTCATCCCTCTACCATTTCTTCTCATACTAAAAGAAGAAACAATTCCGTGGCTAAATTCAAAGGAAAGGCTAGACCAAAGGGTGGAAGAAAAGGATGATGTTACAATTGCAATAAAACGGGTCACTATGCAAGGGTGTGCCTTGATAAAAGGGACTCACAGTAGGACGATGATCAAAATCCCTCTCAAGGCAATCAAAGTAATGGCAGGTCAAATGGCAGAGGTAAAAGAAATGCCGGAAATCAAGGAAGAGGACAACCATTCAAGAAGGCAAGAAATTCCAGGTATGAATCTAAAACTTTTAACAATAAGCAAGATGAATATTATCTACCAGCAGCTCTATCTACTATTGCTCCCCTGGACTCGCTAGGAAATTGGCTTATTGATAGTGGTGCCTCAAGGCACTTCACTGGTTATAAAGAAGCTCTCTATAATTTGATAGAGAAGGAAACCAACTTGGAAATTGTTCTTGGAGAGAATTCAAAAAATCCTATGAAAGGCATAGGAAATGTCACTCTTCAATTGAATTAGGGTAATATCATCCACTTACAAGATGTATTATATCTACTTGATTTCAAAAGGAACCAGGTGTCCATTTCGGCAATGGAAGACAAAGGCTACAAGGTGGCCTTCTGCGATGGCAAGATACGTGTATGGAAAAAGAACTTTAAAGATGCTTTTACTCTTGGGTTTCGAGTTGATTCATTATATCAGGTCAGAGGAAATCCGCTGGGTGTCATGACTTGTGACACATCTCTTCAGTCCAAACTATGGCCTCGAAGGTTTTCTCACCTTCATTATAAAGCTCTACCCGATGTAAGAAAAATGGTGACCGGGATGCCCGAGTTCATTAGAGCAAGAAGGTGTATGTCCATGATGTGCCGAAGGAAAGCTCAAAAGGGGACCATTCCCCTCAAGCCAAAGCAAGATCTCCGATATATTGCAGTTGGTTCACTCAGACATATCCGGTATGATGCTTGTGAACTCCTTGGGAGGATATTTATATTATCTCACTTTTACAGATGATTATTCTCGCAAGACTTGGATATACTTCTTGAAAAAGAAGGATGAAGTGTTCTCTTGGTTTCGGCACTTCAAAGCCTTGATCGAGAATCAAACCGAAAAGACGATCAAGACCTTAAGGACTGAAAGAAAGGAATTTTCGTGGGCTATAGCGAAAATACTAAGGGCTATATCATCTATGTAGCTGGTCAAAGGGAAGTCCAGATTAGTCATGATGTCACCTTTGACGAAGATATGGCTCTTAGCAAAGTAGACAATCTTCCTACTTTAAGGGGATCTAAAGAAGTTGACATCGGGGAACCGAAGGAAAAGGAAGATGAGACGATGCCTTAAAAGGAAAATGAGTCTTCGCCATTCACAGATGCTGTCAACCATAAAGTATGAAAGGATGCTATGACCGAGGAATATGAGTCCATTATGAAAAACGATGTTTGGGATGTGGTCCCCAGAGCCTAGGACAAAGCAGTTGTCACTTCAAAATGGCTTTACAAGATAAAGCATGCAGTTGATGGAAGTGCGGAAAAGTATAAGGGTCATTTTGTTGCTCGTGGCTTCTCCCAGAAGGAAGGTATAGACTATGACCAGATATTTGCACCTGTTGCTCGATATACCACCATTTGCTCGATCATAGCCCTCGCTGCTTCGCAAAGATGGAACCTACATCAGATGGATGTCAAGGACTCAAGACTGCGTTCTTACATGGTTTGATCAAAGAGGTGTATGTGAAGCAACCCGAAGGATTTGAGATTTATGATTGAGAATCTCATGTGTGTAGGTTGAAGAAGGCCCTCTATGGGCTAAAGCAAGCACTCCGAGCATAGTATGAGAGGATCGATAGCTACTTGATGAAGCTGAGATTCACTAGGAGTGAAGTATGCGGTGTCCAAGGGACCGACCCTAAACCTTTACTTTAAGTTGTAGATTGACAAGGCCTCTCATTACTGGTGCTATATGTTGACGACCTCTTTCTAACAGGTGCAGACCCTCTCATTCACGAATGTAAGAGGGAGCTGACTTCTGACTTATGCATTATTTCCTAGGACTGGAAATCTGGCAGAAACCAGGGGAGATTTTCCTATCTCAAGGAAAATATGTGGTGAAGATATTGGAGAGATTCGACATGGTGGAATGCAAGCTGGTAACTACCCCGATGGAGCTTGACTTCAAGAAGTTAAGCGATAGTGCTGCCGGACCTGTTTTACGAAATGCTACCGAGTATCGTCAACTCGTCGGAGCATTAATGTTCTTGGTGAACTCCTGTCTGGATATATGCTTTGCAGTCAACACGTTGAGTCAACATATGGTTGAGCCTCACCACTCACATTGGATTGGTGCCAAGAATCTGTTGAGATATCTTCGTGGCACAATCACTCATGGGTTGAGATACACTGGCGGAGTTGTGGGACTACTTGGGTATATTGATGCTAATTGGGTAGGCAGTGTGGTGGACTAAAAGAGCACTTGCGGGTACTGTTTCTCTTTGGGATCTGCCTCGATATCCTGGATGAGCAGTAAGCAGAAGTCGGTGGCTTTAAGCACCGCCGAGGCAGAATACATTGCTGCTAGCATGGCCTCCTGTGAGGCAGTTTGGTTGGGAAAACCCTTCAGGGAGTTGTTTGGATTTACATTAGATACCACCGTGAACCTATGTGACAACCAGAGTAGGATCTGTTTATCAGAGAATCCCATATTTCATAATCGCTCCAAGCATATCAATATCAGGTACCACTATATTTGAGATATGGTGCAACGAGGAGCAATAAGGCTCCAACATATTGGTACAAATGAACAGGTCGCCGACATCTTGACAAAGCCCCTAGGAAAGGTCAAATTCCCGACTTTCTGATAACAAATTGGTGTCATTTAGAGACCCTCTTATGAGGGTTGAGTATGATGTATTGAGCTTTGGGAGCTCCAGGGGCGCGCGGGGTACTTCTTGGAGCGACATGTGACCACAGGGTGACTCACCATCCCCTGGTGGTGCACTATGTACAGGGTAAAGGTTCAACCTTCCCCTGTGACACCCCGTGGCGACTTTGGAACATAATGATTAGTTCTCCGTGGCATCCACTGGACAGGATGATTCGTTCTCCTGTGGACATGATGATTAGTTCTCCTGTTGAGGCATCCTACCCATGCAGTCTGGGACTCATGGGAATTACCTCTCATCTGATCAATGAGCAGGGAAATGAAGATAGGGGCCATAGTAGTAATATCGATGGACGCATCACTGTATCTACCGTACTCCCTATGCTACGATGACCTCCATTGGTCTGGGATCAATGATACTGATCT
This sequence comes from Pinus taeda, assembly GCA_000404065.3. Lineage (NCBI taxonomy): Eukaryota > Viridiplantae > Streptophyta > Pinopsida > Pinales > Pinaceae > Pinus > Pinus taeda. The sequence goes on along the minus strand of APFE030354731.1, from coordinate 19,010 downwards.
GGGATCAGTGAGAGTGGTTCACACTCTGAGACTGACTTCGGGTCAATGGAGGATGGTATGATACATCCTCGATCATTTCTTCTTTTTCATAGTTCGAGCAGAGTAGAGTAGAGCAAAGAAGAGCAGAGCAGAGCAGTGTAGAGCAGAGTGGGGTTAAGCTATACAGGACAGTGCATTTGATGGATGGATAGCAGCGACGGTCTGACGGATTATAGATGAAGTTCTCCCTAGTTGAGAGGGAGTGTTAAAATTGGCAACTAAGGCGAAACTCCATGTGGATCACCTTATTTATGGCTTCTGATATTTTTCCTAGATTTTTCTCATCGAGAGGTGTAGGATTGATCTAAAGATTATTCGATTCCGATAAGTATTTATGGAGATATGAATTTATTTTGATTATGGACAAGTTGTCAAGGTCGGCCAACAAACTTATGTAGGCTCAGAAGCCCAACAATCACGTCTATTCATCCTCAACGTTTGCATATAAATACAAGGAGCATTCTCCTCATTTGGACGATTCATCCACTCATCTTCTCTCTCTCTCTCTTGCACATAAAAGGAGTCTCTCTCTCTCACACGTGTGGTTGAAAGGAAGACGTCCTAGGGCAAGGAAGACACAGAAAGAAGGACCTTAGGGCAGTAGGTCATCTCTTTGACTAGCGTTGACCATCCAGAAGTGCAGATTGGGTGTGGTTGCCTCTCCTAGGTAGGCTGCAATTTTTGACACGAAAATCGAGGTGTTCTGACCTCTAGTTTGCCCGGTGTTGACTGCCCTAGTTTAGGGTTGCAAGTTGACTTCAGAAATCTGCAAATTGATTGTACTTCTGGGGCTGTTCAAGGGCCTTCTTCATCAGGCTGTTCGAGGACAAGTTGACAGGAAATTGACCAAGCATTTTAGAGGTCAATTTCAACTAGTTTGACCAAGTTTGACTTTGCTGATCTAGGGTTTGCTGCTGCTGATATAAAATTACGGAATTCAGATTGTGTACTATTTCTCTTTGTTGAACTATTGAAGATAAAAGAAGATTTGATCAAAGGGTTTCCCCGCATTGGGGTTTGTCCCTGGCTACCCGCCACATCTTGTGTCTCTTGTCTTGGCTTGTTTTCTGTTGATCATTTAATGTTCTATCTACACTTTACTTAATGTATATGTGATTGCTAATCTGTGGGTAATAAGAAGAAAAATAAGTAAACTGCTCTAAGCATAGAACATACCATAATTTAACAGGGCCACACCTCATTGTTGTCATTTAGTCTTGCTTTGCCATGTAGGGTTACCCCTCTACAAGGCCTTCTAGATTTTGTAGCAACAAGTCTTATTGATAAGGTTACTTTAAGTGTTCCGCATAAAAGAGGCTACAAGCCATCCTTATAGCTCAATAACATAACAAAAGTGCCATAAAATCCCACACGTGGGACAAAATGCTCCTAAAACATGGCATCATCCTCCAAATGAGCTCTTTAAGCTACCGAAAGGTAAAATAAGGGCTAATGGGTGCCTTATACTCCAAGATGCATCTCTAGGAATGATGTGCAAGCTGCCTCCAAAGTCAGTCCATGCCAACATGCCATGTCCATGGTGCCCTATGTCACCCTCAAAAGAGCAAAAGGGGTGACGTGGCACTCTATAACTCAAGCATTGGGGCTCCAAGGTGATGTACAAGCCCTCCCTTGTCATCTCAAGGATGACCATCATTATCTAGGCTCTAGAACAAGTGATGCCCATCAAATAGTGTCAAGGCCAACTTGGGGGCATCCTTGGTCCGTTGAGCACATCGTCAATATCTCCAACGCCTTGCTTCATGAGCTTAGCGTTTTAGCATGTATCAAGCATCATATGGGGTCACTAATAGGTCAATGCTTTTTTTTGGATAGGAAATACTGCATCATCAAGGTTAATTTTTCTCTTTGCTATGGTATGAGCTCTGTTGCTCTATTGAGAAGGTGTGGCAATCACCTCAAGTAGCCATTTGTTGATGTGATGAGAACCACCTGGCAAAACTGTCTCAGGATAAGTGCAAATTAACAATCATTAGGTAACAAAACCCATGGATACATCATAGTTTACCATACTTAATGTTATGGGCATGATAACACTTCACACAAAGATCACCTGCAAATATCAAACTAAAGCAAGTCTTGTATACACATTCCTTCATTATGTTAGGGATGGCTAGATGGATGACCATATTAGGTGTTCCTAGCCAAGTGGCTAGCTAATGGTGGTCTAACATCTTGAGTGTATAGATGTAAGGAGGGAGCAATCGTGGAGGCATGAGTTACCCCTTTCCTCGGCCTGCTTTTTCTACTTCTCTGGTGCGCCTTTTACTTTTTTATGATAATGCTTTGATTTGGATGCATAACTCAGGATCCTAAGCCTGCTTTTAGAGATTTAGCATTTATTACCCCTTGATGATGAGGCAATTTATCGCACATCAGGGTTGGGACTGTTACACACCTGTTGACCACTCTTTGTCAACTGCCCTATCTCAATACACATTTTTGCAATGGAATTCCATCATATGCAAGCATTCAGATATCCAGGATTCATCATCATCATCATTTGTCAGTTTATCAGAGTTGTAAACCCATTCAGCAAAATTTTAATGTAAATGATGCTAGTAAGACGATATATGTATGTAACAACTTAGGTAAGCCTATTATTTTGACGACGAATTTCATCATAGGAGGTTTTTCATCTCATTGATTCATTTGTGTTTCTAAACACAGATGATCGACATAATTTTTCCCTCTAGCCTCACCCCAAAGTTAAGGTGGAATTTATTATCAAGGTCTTAGGTGAGTCCTAGTGTTTTAGTAAAGTCTTTTGTAAAAGTTATTTGAGAATAATTTAAGTTAATTGGCTATATTATTTTATTACAAATCACTTGGTCTACTAGATCATATTGAGTCGCAAAATCAGGTAGTAAATTGAGGGTCTATAATGAATGGGTGTTCCTCCTTTGAGGGTTGAAATGTAATTATCTTATGTAAAAAATATTTTAGCCATGGCTAAAATATTAGAGGGTGGAAAAATTATTAGTATCAATTAATTAATTTTTTTTGGCAAAAATAAATTAAAATCCTAAGCCATAAATTTAATTAATTAGAGTCAAACTTAAAGTCTTAGAGAAATTAAATTCTTTAAGTGGTAAAATTCGTGGGTCTTAAAGAAATTAATTTTTAGAGGTTCCCCATTATGGGAATATTGGAAATTTTAAGAAGAAATGGACCCTTGGGGCTTGGTGGTTAAGTCAAAGTCAATTTTTTGAGAAAATTAGCTCAAAATAATTATTTTATTTTGAGCTAGTAAAAAATGGGTTAAATAAGAAATTCGAAAATTCCTAAATTGAAGATTTTCGACTATGAAGATTAAAAGATGATCAAACATTTATCAAAGGTCGAGATTATTTTGACGAGTATCATGCCATCTAGCTGTTATTTTCCACTTGGAGGATTTTTCTATAAATTAGAACCCATTTGCTTCTCAAGACAGAGAAAATTTTGTTAAAAAGCTCTAAGTCAATCTATATTGGTTGTAATAATTTTTTTTGATCAACAAAGCAAAAGACTTTGGGGTTTATTCATGGTGGTGTTCCTCTTCTGCTTCTTGTGTTTATTTTTTGGATCATGTTCTTAATGCTTTATTGAATAATATTTTACAAGTTATTATTTCATTAGCCAATGATGGGAGTAACTATTTGAACATGTATCTTGCTTTAGTTACTAGGTTTAGAGAAGCATTTTAGCTTGATTGATCTAGCAGGTATCTATAGATCTTGAGAGTTATGGTGTCTATCTAGCCCCTATTGATCTAATAACTTGATCTTAAGTGTGTAGAGATTTCAGGGATTCAGATCTTGGGTGTAAGGGGAAGTCTTCGGTTGGACCAGCCAACTCCCAAGACAAGAAAACTTAAGAGCCCACACTGTTAAATTTCAAGGCTCATCTAACAATCGGTTTTTGAAAGATTTTGGTGATTGCTCACCCATATAAATTATTTTGCTCGTCTGTATTTATTTATTATGCATTAAATGAATAGATCTGCTTATAAGAGCCATAATTCATTGTGAATATTGTAAAATAAAATTGTGTAAATTATTTTATTCACTAACACTTGTTTGCAGTTGGGGTTTTTGGGATTTATTTTAATTTTTTGTATATATTGGGGTTTTGGGTTCTTGTAATTTTATTTGTGCAGGTGAACTTCAACCTAGATATGAAGATTTTTCGAGGATTTCAGGTCTTGGAAATTTTTTAGAGGGTTTCTAGAGGTGGATCTAGGCCTAGGAAGGCAAGATCCACCATCTATTGCTCCTCCAAGCTCAACGCTCAAGTCCAAGGAGAATCCGTCAGCCTTCAAGAGGATTTCTAGTGGTATTTTTTGGGCAAATTTTGGAAATCTGAGGCAAAATTGATTTTTTCTGCGTAAGTCTAAATCTTTTGGCCTTCTTTGGCCCTCCAAACCCTGCTGTCAGCCCAAGGAGGCTCCTCCAAGCCTGCCGCTGGCCCTTTTCTTCCCTGCAGCAGCCTTTTCCATCTCTGCCATGAGCTTTCTTCTCTCTGACCATCCACTTCTTTCCTCGGCTCCCCTCCTTCCTCCACACTGCCCTTCCTTCTTGCCTGTTGTGGCCTCCTCTGCCCTCATTCTCCCTCCTGCAGCAGCCTTTTCCATCTCTGCCATGAGCTTTCTTCTCTATGTCCAGCCACTTCTTTCCTTGGCTCCCGTGTTTCCTCCACGCTGCCCTTCCTTCTTGCCTATTGTGGCCTCCTCTGCCCTCATTCTCCCTCCTCCAAGCCTGCCGCTGTCTCCAAAGCCCTCCTTCTCTGTCCCTGCCTTCCGCTGCCATATTTACTCCTGCCGCAAGCCCTACTGCCTATTTTTTTGGGGCCGCAGGCCTCCACTGCCCTAGACAGCAGGCCTTAAGGCCTCTACAACCCTAGCCGTGGGCCTAAATTGGCCTTGTTGCCCTCTTTTCCTCACGGTTTGGTTAAAATTAATTTCTGGGTAAAATTTGTCGGATTTTGCAGAGCTATTAGGACTATTCTCGTTTTTACAGGTGGTCTAGCTATTGGAGAAGTTCTGGGCATTCTCACTAAGCATCTACAAGCCCAAAGGGCTCATTGGTTTGCCTCTTCAAGCCCTCTATTCATCTCTGTTCTATTAGCAGCCAAAATATTTTATTAGTGGCAGGATTTTTACAAAATCAACACGAAGTCACTGATAACAAACTCAACGTATTTGTTGTGGTCACTCATAAAAATATGAGCATTCTCTGATTGGTATAATTTGCAATTTTAGGTGACTGTCTTATTGTTTGGAAAGGCATCATAAGGTCTGATCTTAGCATAGGAATGCCATCATACAAATTTCTGAACTCATTTAACATTTATCTCTTGCTCCCTCACTGATTTAATTTGCAGCATCTAATTGTTTTGATAACAGTGGTAAAACAATCATAAAAGTGGCCTAAAATCATTTAAGCATATCAAAATTTCATTGCGTCGATTGGCTTGTTGTTTTTTGGCTCACTACATGGCTTATTGTTGACTGTCATAAGCATTATAAAGGTCTGAAAATACATGAAGTGCATATGCACCTTTTCACTGTTTGTTCTCTGTCTGAAGTATTCTAATTTGACGCGAAAGGAAGTAAGGATTTTAGGACTGTTTGGCATATTTAGCATTGAAATGTCTCACTGCTGTCATTAGCATAAAACACTTTCACTTGTTCATGCTCTTTGATGATGATTGATCGTAATTGAAGACACTGTTTACATTAGGTTGCTAAAGGATTTGACAATTGATGAAGTATCTTGCTGCTAAGAAGACACTAGAACTTTGATTGTTCCTTTTAAGTTTGCACTTATAAGCTCTCTCTCTAAAAAAATCTAAATCTCTTTAAATGGTTTCCTAGCAAGTGAATCTAAGAGTCTATTGGATATTAGTGTCTCTTACGTATTGATCTATAAGTCTAATTGTCATTGACATCTCTTGTTGGCAGTAAGGAATCTAATCACAGTATTGGCATCAGTTTTTAGAAAGGCATTGTCTCTTTATTGAAGCAATCCTCATTCTAAATAACATAAGTGCTCTATCTCTCGTTTACTTCTTGTCATTGTTTCATGATTAATATCTTCTTGTGGATGATAAATTTTATCTCGAGCATATTGGTGATTTATATTGTTTCATGGATACCCATTGTATTTTAGTGGCATTTGTTAAATTGGCACATTCTCCTTATGGTTAAGATTGTCTTTTGAATATCATTGTCAAGTACTTGTTTCCTTAACTCAAGATTTGATTATAACTTAAGTACTTAACCATCAAGCAAATCTTAACCCAAGATTCACTCAACGTCCTTGCATTGCAACTTTAGTTTAGTTGCATTAATAACTTACCTCCAAGCATAAGATTGGCTGATAGAATTCTAGGGCCACTCTTCTCATCTAGCTTGAGGGGCTTAGAAACTCTTTAGTGGTTAACACAGTGACTTTGTAGTCGATAGAGCCACAGTCTTTGCACCGCAGGAGGCATCAGGTGTTAGGAGCTTAACAAACGGTATCGTTAATCAAGCCCTTGCTTGCTTCATGTTAGACTCCTTCCCACAACCTACCTTGGAGCTTAGCTTCAAAACAGTTAAGGGAAGGTCACACTTAGATTAGACATTTAATTAAACTAACTAAGATCTTTGCATCACACCTATGTTTTAGGATTTGCATAGCATATAAGTTAGCAAGGCATCTAAGCAACAATTGTCGATCCGGTTACTTGGTCTTAATTGAATAAGCAAGAGTTTTGACTCCATAAAGCACTGGTCTCAAATATATATTTAATTTAATCCTTAAACACTTGCTAAATTTAGCTAGGTAGCTAGGCCACTCAACTATGTCTCCCGGACTTGTTGGTTCCCAACTTGTCTTTCATCATCTCATGTTCATAGGGTCTACCCCTCATAGCTTGTTGTTGGGAGACAACTAGAACAAAGAGGTTAGGGATTAGGTTGACAGCCCCCGATTTGTGTTGTTGTCGCTGTGCCTGTACAATATGAGCGAAAACATTTTTTGGCACCGTTGTCGGGGACAATTTATTGAACTTTGCCTTTGTGACATTCGTCTTAATCATTTTCATCTTCTCATCTCCCATCTTTTCTTTTATCTCAGCCACACCTCATTTTTTGGCGCCTGGTTTCTGACATCCTTCACTAGGATAAGTTTCTTGTCCTTGGTTCCCTTTACTAACTTCCTTCGTAGCATGTCAAAGTTAGATTTCTGTTCGAGTGGGGAATCCACTTCTTTCATCTTCTACAAGAGCATGTACCAGGAAGCATCCAAGTAGCTAGGTTAATCCTGCTCCGGATCTTGAAAAGGTTCTTAGAGTTCGATTACACAAGCTATCTACCCGTACAATTTTTGTTAATCTCGGACAAGAATCTCTCTCTGATATCCATTTGCTTTTCCCTTACTCGGCTGAGCAAGACATCATGGACTTGTTCGCCACTTGTATGCTAACATTCAAGGTTATCCCCATGATCTCCCAGAGAATGGTCTTGATAAGTTGCCCTCTTTCCAAGGCAATAATGCGGTTAGTGTTAGTGCTCATCTGAAAGCCTTTAGCTCTTGGTTGGGAAATATGCTAGAGGTGTTGACTATAATCATGAAGATGTGAAGATGAGTCTCTTTGTTCTTTCCTTGGAGGAAGATGCTTTGGATTGGTTCATAGAAAATCTTGATAATTTGTTCAATTCATTGCAATTGATTATTAATGCCTTTAAGGACAAGTATGGAGATAAAAGAGAAGAAAGACGTCTGGTTAAAGCTATCAATGTCATAAAGAAGAAAGAAAATGAAATAGTAGAAGAATTTAATAAGAGGTTTAATGGTATTATTAAAGAATTACCTCAAGATTACAAACCTCCTGACAAGTCTCTTTTGGATTTCTATATTGATGCCTTTAATGTTGATACTTCTTATGAGTTAAGACGTGCTAAAACTAATGATTATAAGGCTGCCCAGGTTTTAGTTGAGGAAATTGAAAAGGATAAGAAAGCATCTGGAAAGTTTGCAATTGCAGGTTCTTTAGGGGTCCAAGTAACTTGAAAGAATCTAAGGGAAAATAAATTAAAGAATCTGACGATGACCCTATGCAGAAATTAATGCAGCTGAACTTCAAGCTAGATATGAATATTTTTAGAGTGTTTCAAGGGTTTCAGGCCTTGGAAATTTTTTAAAGAGTTTCTAGAGGTGGATCTAGGCCTAGGAAGGCAAGATCCATCATCTATTGCTCCTCCAAGCTCAACGTTCAAGCCCAAGGAGAAGCCGTCAGCCTTGAAGAGGATTTCTAGTGGTATTTTTTGGGCAAAATGTGGAAATCTGAGGCAAAGTTGATTTTTTTTTTTTTTTTGCAGAAGTCTAATTTTTTGGCCTTCGTTGGCCCTCTAAACCCTGCCGTTAGCCGAAGGAGGATCCTCAAGTCTACTGCTGACCATTTTCTTCCTTGTGGCGGCCTTTTCCAGCTCTGCTATGAGCTTTCTTCTCTCTATCCAGCCCCTTCCTCCCTCGCCTCCCCTCCTTCCTCTGTGCTGCCCTTCCTCCTTGCCTTCCGTGGCCTCCAAATCCCTCCTCCTTCTCTATCCCTGCCTTCCACTGCACTATTTACTCCTTCCGCAAGACCTACTGTCTATTTTTGCAAGGCACATGCCTCCACTGCCCTAGACAGAAGGCTTTAAGGCCTCTACAATCATAGCCGTGGGCCTAACTTGGCCTTGTTGCCCTCTTTTCGTCATTGTTTGGTTTAAATTAATTTCTGGGCTAAAACTTGTTGGATTTTGCAAAGATATTAGGACTATTCTTGTGTTTACAGGTGGTCTAGCTATTGGAGAAGTTCTGAGCATTCTCACTAAGCATCTACAAGCCCAAAGGGGTCCTTGGTTTGCCTCTTCAAGCCCTCTATTCATCTTTGTTCTATTAGCAACCAAACTTGTTGATTTGGGGTAGCATCAGATGTGCTCTAGCCATGAAAATTGGTGGAGAGGCTAAGGCATATGAGATCTGCAAGACCTAGAAAGGGTTTGGGCAAAATTCTAATCGGTTTGGGAGATATTAAAATAATTAATATTTTTAATGGAGTTTCTAAGTCTAAACTTAGGAAAAATCAAATATTAATGGGTATTAATATAAAACTGGGTTAGAAGGTTCCAAAAGTCATGGATCAAGTCAAATCTAATCTTAGCCGTTGATTAGAGATTTAATCTTGGCCGTTGATGGACCAATGAGAAAAGTATAAGAAGAGGCTTGAGGGTTAGTTGGAGAACACACCAGAGTGATCAATCATTCTATTCTCTAGAGCGGGGTTTGCTAAGAGAGATAGAAACAGTGATCAACAACGAGGGGCAGTGAATACATAGCAGAGAGGTAGAGTTGGTACCAGAGAGATAGCGCAGAACCCGGAGAGGTTGACGCAGAGGCAGCCAAGAGAGGCCAACGTGTGAGATGCAGAGGGTCTAAGCACCGATGCAGAAGCTCCAAAGGATGCACAGAGGCTAGCAGAGCTGACGCAGGGCCAAGAGGCAACACTGGGAGGATTTCGTGGGACAGACTGGGAGCTGGTGAGCTGGATAGGGTGACGTAATCCCTATCAGAGTGACGCAGAGCAGTGGAAGCTGCAATTGTTGTTGTGGGATTGTTTATTTGGTGATTTATTAGCCAGAATATCTATCTTCGAGGAGAGGTACTATTGCCAAGGGCATTCTCTGTTGGGTGAGCCCTATGTTGCACGAAACGGGGAAATGGGTACGAGTTTCCGAAACAGGAAGCGATACAAAACGCGACCTCCCCAAATTTTGGAAATGGGAAAACGCGAATATATATATATATGTGTGTGTGTGTGTGTGTGTGTGTGTGTGCAATCATAAAGCATAAATGATACATTATAATTTATTACATTTAAACATTAAGATTTAATTTACATCACATTTACTCATGAATGATCACATAATGAAAATAAAAATATGGGAATATCCAAAAGCAACGTTTATTATATATCCAAATCTCAAAATCAGCCTTTATTTATATTAATATATGAGGCTGCAAGTACAATAAAGACTATAAGGCTGCAAGAGAGAGATCCAAATTAGGATTTTCTGCATCCACATCCCATTCTTTAGAAGGACCACTGTTGTATTGGGAGTCTCCTCCTACATAGTCGAACGACCTTAGTGCTCTTGATTAAATACATGTTTCATACCCTAGTACCCTACATGATCATGATTATTGGGAGTTTCCCCTGCATAGAGGGCTTGATTCTCTTGATTAAATACAAGTTCCTTACCTTAGTACATGATAAAATCCAATGGAAACATTGCGATCCCCCAAATCCTGAAAAACAAATAAGTCTGCTGGATTTTGAGTGAGATCTAAAATTCTACTTTCTCCATATGAAATCCAATGAGGGCAAAACCACTCTCAAACATCCTGAGTCATTTCATGGTAATGTTAAAAATTTAAGTAAAAGGATGAAAATGAAAAATAAAGGAGAATATCACTTTTACTTTAAGAATTTAACATTACCATGGACAACATATGCCTCAAACTTCCTGATGAACTGCATATCAACACTAGGGCAAAAATTCACTTTTATAACTTTAGACACACATCTAGAAGCAACTAGAAGTCACTAACATACACTAAAAGTAAATTAAAAAACAAATTAAAATAAAAAAATAAAAAAACGCAAGTTAATGAGGAAACGTGGGTCGTACGACCCTGAAACGCGTTTCTGGCCGTACTGGTCACGTTTCCGTTTCAGGAAACGTGGCAGTATGCCCGGAAAAGCGTTTCACGGCCGTACCAAACGCGTTTCCGCGTTTCGTACCCGTTTCCGTACGGAAACGGACCTCTATGCCACGTTTCCTGCGACATAGGCATGGAGTCTTCGCATAATCATCAGGTGCTACTCTAGTAGTCAACACTGAGCAACCTCCTAGAGAGTTCGATCTTCAGAAAATAATGAGCAAAATATGCAAAAGTGGAGCCCCAATGTGCTATTTATAGATGCTGGTCCTTTTTTCCTTTGATGGTCCCCTCTTTACACAAGTTTGAACTCCCTTTCTTTTCTCTTTCTTTCTCCTAGTGTGAATTTCTCAAGGGCGTCAAATTTCTCTCTTTGGTGGTCCCATATTTCACTTAACAAAAAATATTTCCTTTTCCTCTAATGTTTTTTTCTCCTTTTTCCTCCAAATATTAAGTGGGGCTTCCATAACCCACTTTTCCTAAGTTTTATATGCCAAAATATTCCCTAACGCCAAAATTGCAAAAATGAGGATTTTATTTGGCAAAATTATTTATTGGGGACATGAAAAAAGCTATCTATGGGCCATCATAGGGCTGCTGGTTGGCTGGCTGATCAACGAGGAGAAAAAGTTTTTCCTATTGGTTACCCACTTTTCGTGGGTAACAAGAACAACTAGGCAAATGCAAACAAGTAGGAACATTGAAAGCAACAGCTTCCATAAATGCCTATGTAAATCAATGATTGTTGAATACTCGTAACACTAAGCATTTAATTTGCTTTGACTAAAGAAAAATCTTAGCATCTGCTCCACGTTACCTATGTTGCATGATGCATCATTATAGAAGCCCATGAAATTGATAAACATACTAATAATTTTAATCGAGAACACAGCTATAGACTTGGGCAATCCTGGAAGCTGATTATCTGCCCACTCTGTGAGTAAGTTTCTTCCTCTCTTCTTATTTGGTTGTTTTAGTTTGAGCATATTTTTATTAGGTTTTTCATCAAACCCTATCTTGTTAGGTTTTTATTGATCTAATAGTCATCCCTCCCTTTTAATCCTGTTCTATAATCTTGTATTTCTATTTCTATTTTATACTAATCCTTCTCTCTTTCTTTAGGTAATATATTCCCAATCTGTTTTCCATTGTATTTTTCAACACTGCAAATTGCATTTTTTGATTGTGACTTCAGTATTTGAACAATATTAGTTGGCATTATCTTCTTGATAATTAAATTGTTTTGTATTATTAGTTAAGCTTGAGAAGATATCTCTAATGTTAGTTTATTTGTTTAATTTATTGCTTTTATTATTATTAATCAATTTTTGACTCTCCACTATATATTATTATTATTTATAATTTATTCTCTCTATATCACTAATGGCTAAATATTTCATGTTAGACCTATAAATTCTTCACTATGGCTTTCTCTTCTATATCTATCAAAGCTATATCCCTTGATGATGGGTGGAGTGCCCACTTGAAATGTCTGGATTGTTAGACACTAATGCAGATTATACTCCAAGAGAGATTTATAATGAGGTATTTGCCGAGGATCACTGAATAAGTAGAAGTTAGAAGTTAGAACCAACCAGGAAATTAAAACAACTTGTTTGAGGAAACAAATTTAATAGGCATTTGATTCAAATAAGAAAACCCAAGCATAGAAAGGAGGCTACGAAGCCTTCTCAGGTCAAATAATGTTGTAGAGGTTTTTGTCATGATGGCTTGTAGTTGTTTCTATTTAAGTAACCCTGGTTTGGGTAACTGCCTAGTCTTCAGGCTGGCTAGGTCAAGCGAACCTTGTACATAAATAGACAAGACGGGGTTAGAGTAGAGACTGTTCATGCTTTTTCTATCATTATGCTTTTGGATGTCTGGCAAGAAGCATTGGAAGGTAGTAATAGTTGGTTGCTGTTGAGTACTGAGATCTTTCAGAGTGGGTTTTTGCCTCCATGAAGGGTTTTCCTCCTATAAACCTTGTGTCTTACATTCTTTGGGATATTCCGATTTATGACCATAACTGATGACAAAAAGGATAAGCAATAATGGGACGCTAAATAGTGTTATTTTCTATGTGCTCTATGGATGTATATCTAGTTAAATTCTAATCTGATCATATAATTGTTTATATCACATAGGATATGTATGTGTGGGTATTTTTGATACTGCTAGAATGGGTATCTAATTGTTATTATGAATCTGGTATTTGTTAGTGTATATTTGTTAATTTGCATGATTGGTTGCGTTTTCATATTTAATCTCTTTTTTCTATGTGTTTATGATGTGGTTGAAATCTTAATAGCAGGTGGGTATTTTTTAGTAGCCAACAACATATGACCCTCATACTGTACTGAGAAATGGTAGTTGGAAGTTTGCTTCAAGCCTGTCGTGTACCCTGCACTATCTTGGGGTCTTCAGATTTTATATTTCTTTTTCTTTGAAACTATTCCACAATGTACTCAGAATCTCAAATCTTATTGTTATAACTTATAACCATGTACCCTGCACTATCACAAGGCAGGGGTCATCAAATTTTATATTTCTTAGTCTGATACCCTTCCATAATGTATGTAGAATCTCGATCCTCATTATTAACAACCATGTACTTGTAGTGTACCCTGCACTATCACATGTCGGGGTTCATCAAATTTTATATTTCTTTTTCTCTGATACCATTCTATATTGTACTCAGAATCTCAAACCTTTATTGTTAACAACCACAAAACAGAAAATAAGGGCTGAAGCTATCCTGCCTTTTTAGCTATTTCATGCATTAACACATAAATCATAAGTCATTCATTACATACAAAGCAATATGCCAAATGGGCCAAACCAATTCTTCTATTTCATTAGCTAAGATAGAGAATATGAGTGCATCAATAGCCCATAAATTTAGTACTTATCTTTCTCATTAGCTAAGATAGAGAATATAAGTACATCAACAGCCCATGAATTTAATATATTTCTTTCTACAGAGATGTTTTGTGAAAGTGATTGCTAAGGGATACATTTGCCAGCCAGCCATAGGCAGTCTGACAAGAATGCAACCAACCAGCTTGGGCAATGATATGACAAAGATGCCAAGGGCAGGAGCAAGTCACAACTCTTTCACAAATCTCCAATAATTTCTAGCAAAGTCCATGGGCATATGAATGACTTTCTCTCAAATATCTAACAATTTATAATTACATTCGTTGCTCGCCTCCATGTTAGGTAAAGGAAAAGCCATATTTTATTCTCATGCTATCCTGTTGGCTCCACAAAGATCAAGGTGAGAGCTATGTCAGCACAATATAAAAGCAGTGAAAACAGTTCTATTATAGCCACAAATACCACACTAGCTATGCTCTTGAACAAGGTCTGCTTTCTAACCTATTCGCCAAAACAAGGGAAGAGTTATGGATCATTTCATCCTTGCTGGCCTCCATGCTAGATGAAGGAGAAAAGTACTCTTCAAGGAAATTGCAGCAACAAAGCTTTCTGCATCCGTATCTCACTGCCATTCTCTCACCTGATAGGATGTAATAAACTGGCTAGTGCAACAGCCACAATGTTGCATAAAAGCTGTAACAAACAAGGTTCATATACGCAACGGAAATCTTTAAAATACTTCAAAGACATAAATGTCCATTGTAAGACATGTAACTGTATATTGAATTAATGTAAGATATGAAAATTGAAATCATTACAAATGAGAATGAGGGCCTGCTTATATACCCTAGGCAGGTGCCTTTTCATGAATGGTCATATCTCTAAGACATGCCTCTTCATTACTAACTAAATAACTATTAGTTAATTAATTATTATTTATTATTATTATATGAATTATATTCATAATATTGCCTCTCTCTTCAAGAAGCTTTGTCCTCAAAGCTTACTAAGAATATTTTCTCGTCTCTGAACTTTCATCTTCGTTGATACAAGATGATATGATGCTTTGAGTGATAGACAAAATTGTCGTACTGAGAACGGATCTGACCATCCTAGATTAATCTTTTGTGGAATATTTTGATATCTGGAAATTTGTGATGAATAGTTATCGTAGGATTGGATTTTGCAAAATTTAGTACTCTTGGGAACATAAATTTGTCGTTTATGTTCTGAGTGATACTGGTACTTAGATTGATTGGGAAGTCTGCTCTTGTGATTGAGATGTTGATAAATAGTTCTTCTGGTTGGACTTTCCCTTATCATGTTAGTGGTTGTAACTTGTTTCCAGATTTCCTTCAGGCGCGGTTGTTGTTGAGATGGCTACTGAATCATCATTTGGAATGTCCATCGTTTGAATTGCAACTTCTGCATGTGTCTTCACTTCATTAGGTTTATCCTCAGTTTGAGTAACGATTTTGACTGGACCGATATTTGTTTCTTTATCTTCAACTTGGACTGAAACGACTGGAGACTTCGATACTACTTCTTGAAGTTTTCTAACTCGTCATTTAGTGATTTCTTGTCACTTTTAAGCTTCTTTATTTGCGTAAGTAAGGCTTGGTTATGATTCCTTAGACATGAAAGTTCGTCATTTTTCTGAATTGTTGACTTTGTCCTTAGTTACTGGTATCTTTCTCTTTATCTTTTAAATTTTTGATTTGCTCTAATAATTTTTGATTTAGGGTTTTTAGGCACAAATTTT